>QGOA01002755.1:0-10844 GCA_003313075.1 Termitomyces sp. MG16
TTCCCTCCTCTTCTTCCTCACATTTTCCATGTTAACCCTGAGTAGTCGGTTGCTACGTCGCCCACCATCGCCAGTCTTCCTAGTGCCCCGTCGGCCTCTACCGTTCCTTCCGCTCCAGCCGCTCCTCCTGTTGCTCCTGTCTCTGTTCTACCTCCTCCTGTTCTTGGTAGTCCTTTTCGTGGCGATGTTTCTCCTGCTCATACTGCACCCATCGTCGCTTCTCCCACTTGTACTGCGCCTCCTCATTCAGCCATCAAACGGATTGCTGTTACCACCAGTGAGCCCTGGCCTGGACCTACTCGTACTATTTCTCGCCTTCCTCCCCGTAACTTCACCGTGGTTATTAATCGTGCGCCCCCTGCTCTCGCTAGCCCTCCTAAACATACCATGCGTCCTTGTCTTCTTGCCTCTAGTTCTTCTACTAACTTTGCTTCTCAGGTCAATCTCCCTGCTTGCGTCGCCCCTTTATATGTCATAAGTGTTTCCTTTTAAGATTGCTTATTTCTAGTGCCTGATAGAGCCCTCCTTAGGCACCCAACCAGACTATGTTTACCGATGCAGAGCTTCGTAATCTGTTGCGCCTTCGTCGCAACACTACCGTTATTGATACCGGCCTCCCAGCTGGTGTCCAAGTACTCGGCGCTAAGAAGAAGGTTACAGTGGCACCCGTGGAGCGCCGCGCTTTTAGGGCAAAGATTGGCGCAGTAAGTACTTGTTTGTCCCTGAAAGGTTGATAACATCGCTAACTTCTTTCTCAGTGCGATAAATGCTGGTCTGAAAACGATCCTGAGGGTTGCTGGTTTCCTACCACCTCTCTTCCCTGCTACTGTTGCGATGTGTTGAAACGGGGCTGTGCCTTCAATGGGATTCGTACTCGTGAACGTGGTAGGGACGCCATCATGCAACGCAATTACGAGCACGCAGTCTTAGTTTGTAACGCCTGGGCCTTCGTCCTGCAGCAACGTGATCTGGCCACTACTTGTCAGCCCACTGTGATTAGTGCTGCAAGCCTAGCGCTTCCCACCACCCAAGATGGTACCACCGTTGTGGCCCCCTTTGCCCGCTCTCCCCGCTGTCCCGTCCCTTTGAAGCATAAGTCTCCTGGCAAAAGTCCCGGCAAGCACCGGGAGCTAGCGCCTGCTACTCCTGTGGTCTTGTCTTCTACCGAGTTGTCTACTGATGAAGGCGAGGATACCGAGAGGGATGCTGAGGGCGAGGATGATGATGAGGCTGGGCCTGTAGTTGACACCAATGCACTGTTGGTGGTACGCGCTCTTCTGCTTTGCATTACTCCCCCTTTCGCCGCTAACCCTTATCAGAGTGGCCCCAGTGGTAATTGGTGCGTAGTCTTTGAGTTTTCCTTGTCAGGTTGCGCTAATTTCTTTGTCGCCAGGTCCCCTACTCCTTCGCTTCCTGTCGTCGTGAATATCCCTCCCGCCAAAGATGTCGTGATGTCTGTTGCCGGCGCTACCCCTGCTCCCGAGCCTGTCACGGCTAGCGCCTCCCCCGTTGCCCTTCCTATTACCCCATCTCTTACCTCTCCTTGTAGCCTCTCCTCCTTCCCCAGCACTCGCGAGTCCTCCACTGTGCCTGAGTCTGAAGGGACCTTAGTGGCTCAGGGCGAGCGCCGTCGCCGCTGGAGGTATTTGCCTTCCCATGGCATCCACCTTTCTTCCGCTAGGGCCATGTCCCCAGGTGATGAGCGCCATGAATGGACCCCCTGTGCTCCCGTAACCGTTCGAGTAAGTCTGCATTTCCTAGTTAGTTTGCCTTGCCGCTGACCTCCGCTAAGTTCGATCCCTTCTGGACTCCTCCCCCTGCCATGCATGTTTCCGGCGACACCTACCCTTGGCTTGGGGATGAGTTTTCTTATCCTGTCACTCCCCTTCGTCCTGCTGCCGATCTTCATCAACAACTCCGCCAGGTTGAGGACGCGACTGATGTCATCAGTAGTGAACTCGCCCTCCTCTGTCCTCGTGTCTCAACCTTAGCGCGCCATGAGCTCCTCCTGCTTGAGCTCCATGACGACATCACTGATGTGCTTGAGTGGCAAGCGAGTAACGCCATTCAGGACAGGGACTTGCTTCCTTTGAGTGATCCCACTCCCTCCGTGTCTGATGCATAGTTGCCGGCCTGTAGCGCTTCGAACTTTTGTGGACTTTGAAAATTTTTTTTTGATACGTAGTTTGTGATAGCCATATTAAAATAAACACTCCCCCCCTTGTTTCGAAATTGTCAGTTTGTAAGTAATCAAAATACAAAGTAAGAAAAAGGGGAAACACTCAGTAAATCATCATGGCATAAACAACCCCTATTACCAGCGTGACCCAATAGCCAATATTGTGCCAGCCTAGGAAGAAATAGGTATTGTCTGTAGAAAAATAAGTCGATTCATGCAAGAAGTTTTAATATATAAGAAATAGAGTGCCACTGATTGCTTGTGGTTATTCGGTGATGGTGGCTATAAGTGCTAGATCTCAAAGGTTAATTTCCTCTTTGTGCGACCTAAAATGAGTTCCAGCGCAGCCTATTGGTTTGTGTCTGCATCAGGGTCCAAGCCCCTTGAGAAGTGCCCTCCCACGCTGTCGCCAGTTGAAACAATGTCCGAGTCCTATAAATTGCCCATGCCTCGACAGCATCTCATCAGTCTTTGCGATGGAAAGCCCAACTGGCATCGTGTGGACTCCCCGTTGTGATTGTGCTCATATCGTAATTGATCCCCCCACTTTCCTGGAACACGCTACCTTGTTCTTCCACTACTACCCAGCGGTCGGCATGCCCGGACTGACTGACGGAGTCATTGAATTAGGTCGTCGCTGCCAGCTACTTTGTGTGGCCTGTGAGATTTGGAGCGATGACCTGCTGTTGACCCGTTTCAGTATGGAGAAAAACTGGAGTCGGATTTTTCAGGTGCGCTATTGCCCTTTTTGCTCTCCTTCTCTTCTGATAGTCGCCCAATAAAGCAAATCGCGGCCAAGGAAATGAAGGAGCGTCTTGAGTTGCTGCTAGAGGAGAGTCATTACCTGGTTTGTTGCCTTATTACCTCGTTTTCTTCCTTCTAACTCATTGCCTCACTAGGCACCCCGCTCGTCTACTGGTGGCCGTCTTTTTCGCGGTCTGGCTGAAGGCTGGCGGCCTCCCAGGCCTCTCCTTCTGCCCAGGCCTTGATGCTCATCCATCTCCTATGTTGTTTATGTAAGTCAGCTTCTTCTTTTCCGTGGCACCACCGGGCTGACAGATTTTGGCTAGTTGATTTCTTTTGTCGTAGTTATATGAAATGCATTGCTGTTGTCCCCCCCCCTCATGATTGTTTTGCGCATGTAAGAGTTCCCAAGTATCCGTGACCCTGCAAGCAGCTTGAGGTATTTTATGGGTTCTGGCGCTGTTAACCCGGTTAGTATCGTATCATGCCAGAACCTTCCCTCCTTCTTGATGACTCCATACTCGTTCACCGGCCTCTCATCCTAGATTGCCTCAAGCACTTTCTCGTGCTAATGCCTGATGGCGGCTTTCTGCATGAGAACAGTAACATATTGACCCTTGTGCACCAGTACTGGATTCTGCTAGCAGCCTCCGCCAAATGGGAGATAGATACAGACCCTGCTCTAGTCACCGTAAACCCTTCATTAGCGCATGCTTTAGGTAATACTTATGCATGTCGTAGGAGCCCGTTACTGGTACCGCTTTGAGTCTTCATAGCCTTCTTTGCGAGACCAGGAGTTTGGTTAGTGCCTATACCCCTTTTCTCCTGACTTTGGTTAGGACACAAGGAGCGAGTCAAGGGCCCTCGTCAGCGGTCTTCATTGTTGTCTTAGATTTTGTAGCCAAAGATAGTTTAGTAGTGCCGCCTGTATTAGTATTGTTTATTTATCCACCCCCTTTTGTGGTTACTGGCGCATGCTTTAAGTCTGTAGCAGGGGGCGCTAACTGCTGGCGCCTCGTTTCTCGTGGTCTTTTACTGTTCCTCTTCGTCATCAGGAGTGATCTCGTCATCATCCACCAACTCGGTCTCTTCAAGCTCTTGCAGTTTGGCCGTGTCAATGTCTAGCGCCGGCAAAGGTAGCGGAATGTGTTCACGTGCTAAGTAGGGAATGAGTCGAAACGCCGCTACTGGTCGATGCAAAACTGAGCCGTCCAACTCGCAGAGTACGTAGGCTCCTCCCCTATTGCGGGAAACTACTATGAGAGGTCCTAAGTATCGGGGTTGCATCTTTTTGTTGTGGGTAACTTCGATTTTCGAGTTGCACATTAGCACTAAGGCGCCAGCTGTAAAGTTGTAGTCTCTGATAGTAGCGCTATGCTCTCTTTCAAATCGTAATGCGGCCTGTCATCTAGCTTGAAATACCACCTCATGTAGGCGCTCTAGATCCTCCATGCATTGTTGTAAGTCAATGGCGCGCCTAGCAATAAGATCGGTAGAGGACAGGATCGAGTTAGGTGGGGGTTGTAAGTACGTTGCCTCCACAATGTCCGCTGGTAGCAAGGGGTGGGTGCCAGTCGCCGCATAGTAGGGAGAGCAGCCCATCCTCTTTCATACTGTAACACGCTCCGACCAGAAGACCAAATAGGTCACCTCGCTCCAGTGACTTTTGTCACCATCGACCGCCTTGAATAGCGCCTGTCGAACATTGAAGTGAGGCCTTTCTACGATTCCATTGGCGCGTTTATTGTATCCTGAGACTCGGATGTGTTGTATGTTGTATTTCTTGGCAAGATAAGTGAGCGCCTTGACTATTGGCGCTCCGTTGTCTGTGACGATTTTGTGAAGGGCTCCCCATCGGCAGATAACATCCTCAAAGAGCCACTTAGCTATAGTGTCTGTATTTTCTCGCTGGAGCATATGAAACTCCAGCCAATATACCAAGAAACACCTTCCTTGGATGATATACTTGTAGCGCCCTGACTTGGGCATGTGCATGGTGTCAATATATATTTTTCTGAATAACGGCGCTGGAGTCGCTACTGTTGGGGGAATCAGAACCTGACGTGTCTGCTGGATTTGACAGAGATGACAAGTGTGAATATACCACGCAATATTGGCGCTAACTTGCGGCCACCAAAAGCGCTCCAAAAGGTTCGCCCTTGTCGCGTAGAGTCCTCGGTGTCCCAAGTCATCATGTATAGCGCGTAGAATCCTAACTCAATTATCTGGTTTAATTACTAGCTTGTGGGCACCATCTCTATTTCGTCGCCAAAGTCGGTCTTCCACTATAAAGAAAGTCGTTGCATATTGAATGAAGGTGGCGTATTCCGTATCCGTAAGGTCTGATGGTCGGCGCAAATCCTGTAACCATTTCCTAACCTGATCAACTCATTGGTCTTCTGACTTAGCCTTGGCGCTACGAGGTACCGCCGAATATGGGAGGTTGCGACTATCCTCCCGTAAGGGTCTGTGTTCCTCGACTATCTTTAGATCATTAAATGGCTTAGCGACGCTATAGATACTGGCCGTGTAAAAAGTCGATGGAGCCTGATACGGTTTAGGCTGATATGGGATGATAGGGTGTAGCCAGGTCGAGACAGGTTGGTCTTTGCAAAGGGCCAAAATAGGCAATTGAATAATATGTATGAAACCATGCAACCGGTCAATCCAGTCGTCAAATACGTCATTATCGCTTTCGTCTAGCGCTTCGTCCTCCGGCTGCCTAGGTCACCTAGATAGTTCATCAGGTCCATGAAACGCACTCTTGACGTGCACGAGCTCGAAGTGGAACATTAGTATCGCTACTACCCAGCGATTCATGCTAGCCAAAGGTTGAATGTCTGGATTCTGGAGCATTTCTTTGATGTAGCGTGCGTCAACTTTGACAATCAGGTTTCGAACCCCAATAAGATACATGCGTAGTGCCTGAAATGCTCGAAACAATCTGTATAATTCCAGCTTGGGCTGACTATAGCGTGACTCTCTGTTGTTAAGGGTAATTGATCTGAAGCGATTGTAGCGTCTGATTTTTCGATTCGCGCTATCACATTGACATAAAAAGAAGCCGACCGCAATGTAAGAGGTGTCAACGGCAAGTATAACAGGATCGGATGTAGTATAGTCAATGGGTACCAATGGCTTCGCTTCCTGCAGCGCCTTCACTAAATCTTTTTGGGCGTTAATTTGGTCGGGTCCGAATTCGAAGGGGACCCCTGAATGAGTTAAGCGATTTAGCACGTGCGCTCGATGTGAAAAATGGTGTATGAACATGCGCAGCACGCCTACCGTGCCTAGAAACGCGCAAACTTCTGAGAGGTTATGGCAGACTCCCCACTTTTCCAGAAGCGCTAATCGGCTCTCCTTAGGGATCCTGCCCTCTGGCGTGCAAACGTGCCCTAAAATTTTAAATTGTGGTGCGCAAAGAACCAACTTGTGTCCTGAGAACGTTCTGCCACAATATTTCATGTGTTGGAGCACCCGGTTAACCAATTGGAAGAAGTCCCATAGCGCCATGCGGATATTAGGATTTTCTGGGTGCACTTCGGGCTTGCCATCTACAAGGTGCCAATCTTTTGGGCCCTTAACGCCTACATCATCGATAAAGCTAAGCACATGGTGGGGTATTTTGGGTTGTAGAATAAACGTAATGTTGTCGTGGAATATGGGTACCAAATTAGTCCATCCCATGGGAAGTGTAACCAGTCATAGCGCTCCGAATGGCGTTTGAAATGTCGTTAAGTCGCGAGAGGAAGGGTGAATCAAGCGTTTGTCATAGCCAACATACAGATCCAGGGTAGCGCCACATATTCTTCCCGCAAATGATTCAGCGACGTGATCGGGGAAGGGCGGTACCCCTGAATGACGAATCATGACTTTGTTTAGTGGCTCCAAACTGTGAACTATACGTAGCTTTTCATTTTTCTTCAGTACACAAAACCATCATGATCGGTATGCCGAAGTGAAAGGCTCGTAAACCCCTGCCGCTATTTTGGAACGAATAATTTGGCAAACTTCAGCTTCAATACCTGGTGGTATAGGTTGGTTATGCTTGGTCCAAGGTACGTGAGGTATCGTCGGTATAGCCACTGGTGGAAAGAAGTTAGTTCTAAGTTTACCGCGTTCGGAATCCTCCCAAGCAAATGCTTTGTTTTGTTTTTGCATAATGTCGGTTAATACATCTAGTTCCGCCGTTGATAGAAAGCCTGTATCGTGGGCGCTAAGGAATAGTGCCCGTCATTCTTCTGTAAATCGTCCAGTAGGCTCGAAGGGTGGCAGGTTCGGATTAAGCTCGGGAAGGGTCGCTAACGGGTCTCCAATGATTTTTCTCTCGATGCGAAATTCTTTGGGTACGCCGCTCGCTACCGGTTTTGTTTTAAGCGCTACTGGCTTGTATTTCTTTTTAACCTGAACCCCTTTGCGCTTAGGGGTACTGTTGTTAGCAAACGTATTATAAATGGAACTCTGGTTTCTAGTAAAACCGGATATCAAAGGTTCTTTAGAATCAGGGGTAGAAACAAAATAAGTGTCTGTCAAAAGATTTTCAGTAATATCGGATGCAGTGAGGTATAAGTAGGATAAAGCTTTGCTGGTAAGCGACGTAGAAGTGTCCAAGATTTCAGGGGCTAAAGGGGTATGTGATATAAAGTTTACTTGCCCAGTCCGATGATTATAGTCCAAGATAAGCACTTCATCTCCATGATCCTCATCACTCATCTCCTCGATGGTGCCAGAAAACACTTGCATGGTTTGTCACTAACGTAAGGTCGCTTTCTCAGTCCCGGCTTCTGGAACCTTCCTCGAGGAAATGTCGGTACCGTTCTCCTGACTCCAGAATTGGGGTCGCTAATAGTTAGCGTCATTTCATCCTTGGACGTTGTTTTGACTACTGATCGTGCTAGCACATTGAAGGGCCTCCCCAATAATAAATCGTAGGCTGGCGATCTAAGTATGTGAATTTGCAGATAGAACGTAAGATCGCCTATAGCACAGGGCACGTTCCGAGCCATCCCCAAGGATTGATCAATCGTGCCGTTAGCGCTCTGCATGTTAAGAATGATCGTTGGATCGTAAATGATGCCCAGCTCGTTAGCGACGTTAGCAGCCATTGAAATAATTTGTGATCCGCTGTCCACGATAGACTCTATTTCGCTTTTCCCATCAACTGTCAGCATAATTGAGCGAATCGCGTGAGAGTCTTGGGCTACAGTTAAGATGGCGGGATTGTCGCTAGATCTTAGCGATTTAAGGTAGGTTTCGACCGGGTCGACGGATGTGGCTTCTTTAGGCGGTGCGACCTCTTCCTTGGTTTCCAGAGCTGCCGTCTCGGTTATATATGCGAAACCAGGCAGCACGTCGTTGCATTCATCCACCGTCGCTACATTGTTAGCTACATTTTGTCGAGGGGTAACCGCGGTACGCATCTGGTTCCTGACGTCTGGTGCCACACTGCATAACTCTCCTACCGATAGCGTAACCTGACTTTGCATGATGCGATCAAAAACTAACTTAGACTTCTCCAGATCATATATAGGCGCTGTGGGTCGATATCTCCTCGTAGGTTTATCTGGCGCTCCGAAGTTACGATTAAGGGGCGGGGCGTAGTTGCCCCCGAGACCAGCGTAAGGATGTAGCGGTGGCTCCGGAACAGCCAGCGCCTTGGTTGCTTCGGATATTTTGTCGTTAGCGCTAGAGGTCGAGGCTGGTGCTGGGACGGGGCCTGTTGTCGCACCCGACGGTCTATAATCCTTTAAAGGCTGCTTGCCCTTTTTGATCTCCACCCTATCGAAGACCTGATTCTTTAGCGACTTCAGTTCCTTCTCTAGCATCTCAATCCTCTCTTCACAGGACAGCATGGGTCGGTCACTGATAGCGTTTAGCTGGAGTACTTCGTGAATTAGTGCTTGTTGAGGAGTTGCCTCGGCTTCTGTTGTCGCCGTGCTATTCAGGTTGCCTGTCGCTAAGTTCCCGGGGTTTCGACGGTGCCACTCATCAATGCGTCCCTGAAACGTCTTATGCTCGGGATAAAGGGGAATGCTAGCGTCCGAAGGTAAGACTAGTTTCCCATCCATTCCATGGCGCGCCTTCCCTTGTCGCAGATACTGTTCAAGTACAGCGCACCTACCCCTGGTCATGGTATGTCCTGCCTCGCCACAGAAATGACAAAGTCCCATCTGTACATTGTTTCTAGGCACCGAAAGACTAGTCGAGATCAAGGTTTCCAGTTTATTCATGACGTTAGCGACTGCATTGTTAACGGCATTCTCCAAATCCTCCTTCTTGACATACCTGTTACGGTCATTGGTGGCACTAGGTGCTGGCGACTCTAGCTTGGATGCCATTCCTCCATGGTCCACACCAGGTCGCTGTAATGGTATACCCGTATCCGTGCCTTTTAATACCCACTTTTCTGCCTCAAAGACCTTTTCTATGTCGTAGGGTTCCTCGGGGTGATGGTCATGCATAGTGATCTCCAAGCGTCGCGCAATCTTAGTCCATAACGAAGTCGGGAATCCTTGTTGAAACAAACGGTGCTCCTCGTTCTCATATAATTTCCCATTTTGGACCAGCCATCTCGCTATCCGTTGGAAATCACGATAATAAGTCGATAACGCTCCTAGAGTATAAATTCCAGCTGC
The DNA here is from genome assembly GCA_003313075.1 of Termitomyces sp. MG16. Lineage (NCBI taxonomy): Eukaryota > Fungi > Basidiomycota > Agaricomycetes > Agaricales > Lyophyllaceae > Termitomyces > Termitomyces sp. MG16. Next base: position 9,559 of record QGOA01002755.1, read on the forward strand.
GAAGGTGTCCTGTACTAGCTTCTGGATTTTCATTACTGTATAATGCATAGCTTCTTCGGCGCCAGGATATAAATGAATGATAGCCTTTTTCCATTCATCATAGGTAAAAGGCCTGGGCACTGCGTCACTAGTAAGTCCTTGGAACTCCTTCAACCCTGTCCATGATTCGGCTGTGTCGTATGAGACGTATCTGGCGGCGTATTACTTCATCTGTGTATTGTCAGTCACCCGGCAATCGCGTAGCAGATACTCCAACTCCTTGAAGTACTGTGTTAGTTCGCAAGGCTTCGTTTCGTCCCATTTTGGCGACGAGAAGTGGTTTTGGGGTGGCATGCGCTGATTGTTCGGCTGATCCATACCGATAGGTGTGTTTGTCGAGGTAGGAAGAGTGGTGGTGCTCGTGTTACTTAGCGTCAATGTCGTAGGTACCGGCTCAGTTGGCTCCGAGTTGCTAGGTTCTGGCGATAATAACCTAGATAACTCTTCTAGAGGAGTCAGCGGCGTATGGTTTTCGCCTGCTAAGTACTCAAATGGTTGGGAAAAAGGGAAAAAGCTTTCGGCTAAGCTGTCTGGGGCGGCCTCAAGCTCCTGATCCAAAGTCTGTCTTGATAGCGTGCCTGGTAAGTGTGGTGAGTCGGTGGTACTTGGTTCAAACGCACTCTCCAACAGGAGGCGCTGTCGCTGGGCTCGAGTTTCCAGCAGAATTCTGTCTCAGAAGAACCCCTTGCAGTGGGCTCCAAAATGATGACGCCAACTGTAGTTGGGTGCGCTGGACGTATACGCAGTACAATGCCGTCTCCAGCGCTTGGCATGCGTAGTTGTGAGGAGTCCTGACAGGGTCCCGGTGTGCTCGAGTGGAGGTAGTAAAACGATGCGCTAGATTATAGCGCTTTGGAGGCTACTTGGCGGATGGTAAGCGTCGTAGTTTAGGCAAAGATATTGAAGAAAAGATGAATAGTGCAGCGTATTGTGCCTGTAGGTGGCACCGTAAACGATGAAGACGAGATAGACGAGGCTAGCGCCTGACTTAGTGACGAAGTCAAAGGAAGCTAGCGCAATTTGAATGCTAAGTGTAACTGTGTGTTTGAGGGGTTACGATTCGTTGTTATATACATGTAAACTAGCTATTTATATATTATGTGCTACCGTGTTTGCCAAGATACAAGTCCATCTGCGGCGCTACCTCCTAGCGCCTCTCCTCGTGGTTTCCTCTAACGGCAACCTGTCAACGGCAACCTTTTGCACATGGCTGACGGCGACCAACGGTGTTATAACCCACGGCGACT
>QGOA01002756.1:0-11679 GCA_003313075.1 Termitomyces sp. MG16
GTCATATGCCCACAAAAAGGTGGCCATGTGGCAAGAATTGGCCTCAATGGCAATTGATAAATTTAGGTGGGTGCTTTCTGATTTTATTCTCCCCCAAACTGCAAGAGATCTGCTGTGAAAATGGTGGATGCAGAGACGGATTGATATGACGGATGCAGAGACGGATTGATGTGATAGATGCAGAGACGGATTGAACTGATGGATGCAGCTTGCTGCCATCAGCGGATGATTAGAATGGATTTGTAACAGTCATGTGCAATGGAATTGTCGAAAATCACTTTTGTTTTACAAGGTACAAAAATCTGATACATAGCAGTATCCACTTCTACAAGCAAGAATGCAATGGCGTCTACTTCTGTACCACACAATGTCATGTCCCAAGCTACTGTACTAGAAAATTTGCAAGAGGTTGTTGACTACATTGAGTCACGCCTCATTGCAGCACTTTCTATATTTGGCAATCTTGCACCAAGTCTTGAAGCGAAAGAGGCATGGATTATCCAGCATCTAGACAAGGAGTTGGTAAGATAACTTCAAAACGTGTAGATATATTAGGATCTGACTGTGTGCCATAGAACTTTGTATTGTCATATCTGGGGGCTGCATCACTGAATAATGTGGTCTGCAATGTCCCAGACATTATCAAAAGCATGAGCCAATTTTTCCCTCTCCAAAATCAGCAAACTTTGCCCACAGAGATCCTGAAGTTTGTTGATGGCTGTCAAGGTCTTATCAGGAATCTGTATGGCTGTGATTGGTGGAACCATATTGGCCAAGAGGATGTTCAGGTCTTAAGCAATAAAACGCTGGAGCATTGCCTTCTTGTACATCAGCAAGGCTTCCACTCTTTTGAAAGCTTCTTGGCATGCAACCGCCAGCCACCCATGACATTGCCATCCAATGGATTGGTGTCCGTCCCAGCACCAGACAATTTGCTCCATGTGTTTGCAGGTAGCGGATCCACCAGGGGCCACCAGCGGATACTTCTAGCCCTAGACAAGTGGTGGTTGATAAATGTCCGCTAGCATCATTAATGTGATCCGTTTAAAACTCCAGAGATTTCTGCAGTGGCATGGGTTGGTCATCTTTGCGCATGTGATCATTCCAGATCTCGTGACTATGCACAAATTTGTTCAACCCATATCCGCTTCAGTAATTTCTAGCGTTTTTAATAGATCAACTTAATGATGCTAGCGAGTAATAAACGGATATTTTATTAGGGCTTACAGGCCCTATTAAAATATCTGTCACTAGCAGGAGTCGAACCCGCCTCTCAATATTCCATTGTCACTATTAGACCCCATTAAGGTGGAGTAGGAGTAGAACCCACCACTGTACACAATATTGAATATCAATAAATGAATATTCCACTGAACCACTGGGACTGGTTATACTGCTGACATCAGCTACCGTCCGCTACCATCCACTGGCATGCCAGCGGACAGCGGACACTCATGCTCCCTCTTCCACTGATAGAACCCCATACAGGATCAGCGCATCAACGGCAGGCTACAGCAATGCTGCACCGGCTCGGGATACCTTAGTGCATGCTAATTAACCAATTTTGGCAATATTTGACAGCCGTGCACAGCAAGAAGCAGATCCGATCAATGATAGCGCTGATGGCAGACAGAATGGCAACTGACAGATGGCATCAGTCACTGATGACAGTGCTTGGAAAGAAGACTGATGATCTATCAAAAACTGACGGATAGCTTGGCGTTTGACCTTGGCGTCTGACATTGCTTAGCACCTCAATTTGTCGCCTGACATCGCTAAGCATTTTGGACAGACAGAAGGGTGATGGATTGATGGTTTAGCATCGCGATCTGCCGCCTGGCACCGCTAAGGTTCTTGAATGGACGGTAGAGATCTGAAACCGTTGGAGCAACTAGTTTACCGCACTTTGGCAATGGTTAGTCACTGGTGACGGTGAACTCCTTGTAGTATAAAAAGTACTTACCGACTTGTACATACTCAGCAAAAAACAGAGTTTCCTGCTCCCCTTACTCCAGTCTCTCTTACGGTCCAAGTCTCATTTACGGTCAGCAACGTCGAAGTCATTGGCAGTTGCAGACTCTTGCTAACACTCGACACCCTCGCACCTTGCAGATATGGCAGGCATTAATGACGCTTAGACTTCACTAAGCTTACTGTGTTCTTTGCCGCTCCTATTGCCATGTTCACTTACCACTTCTTTCATAGGTGCTTTGTCTTAGTGCTTGACACTTGCTGACCCTTTTTCTGACTTTACTTTATTCTTATAGACGTGCTCTCTGGGACCTGCCCAGGACTCCTCCCATCACGTATAGCGTGCCCAATGCAAGCTTTTGGTACGGTAACACTATAGTTATATTTGTTACTGACCAAACTTTGGGCATCATCACTGCCCTTCCCCCTCTTTCTCCCCAGTGCCATCCTCTCCACTCCCCACACTACCTCACATGCCACCCCCATCCACCACATGCACCCCGCTTCCCTCCTCCCCCCTGACCTGACGTCCGACGTCTGCTACGTCTGCTGGCGTACCAGCAGACACCCACGCTCCTCCCCTTCCCTCTTCCCCCTCTTTCTTCCCACCCCCATCCCTCTTCCGCCACCCTCCACGCTCTCTGAAATGCCACCCCATGCGGCAGACACCCATGCACCCCATTTTCTTCTCTCCCGCCCTGATGCTGGACGATGCCAGGGGTTGCCGACGGATTCCTGTGGATGCCGACAGATATCAGCAGATATTCAGTGGATGCCGACGGATGCCAGCAGGTCACGATGGCTGCCGATGAACTCTGATGGATGCCAGCTGATGGCTGCTGATGCCAACGCCCCTTTCAAGCCACAAAAACTCTTTTGGGAGGTATGCCACCCCCTTCCACCTCAAAAAATCCATACGGGAACCTGCGAAAACATAGGTGGGCGTCCATTCATTGTGTTATCCGACCTTTGAATCTATCTGTTAGTAACGGACCTGTGGTGCAACGGTTAAATGTGTGTTCTGTTGCTGGAGGCTTTTCCAAGGCCGGGGGTTTGATTCTCCCCCATAGGCATACAGCGGGCAAGACAAAGTTACCTTTTTCCTTGGTCCAACCAGACTCCGTAGACCTGCATAGGCCTCTGTGGATATCCGCTGATGCCCTGCGCAGGCCTGCATGGGCCTGCGTAGATTTGAGTCTGTCGACATACATCTGCATGGATGTCCACTGGTGGCTGGCATAGGCCTGTGTGGGTTTGCAGGGCCCTTTTGTGGACATATGCTGGCGTTGGGGGTGGGAAAAGGAGGGAAGGGGAGACGCGCAGCCTCAAGTTATTGCAGGGAGGAATGGAGAGGGGAGGGAAGTGGGGAACTTCGAGGAGGGTTTATTTATGCCATGACGTCTGCCAATGGAGGAGGTTTTCACTCGTGGGCTGATGCCCGCCGGCGGCTGCTAATGCACATTGATGTCCGCTAGTGTCCGCTGGCATCTGCTGGGCCTGCATGCGCATGTGTGTGCCTGTTTTTTATTGATCCACTGGACCGTGTCATACAGCACATTGTGACACATCCGTGGCTCTGTATTCTACGGCACTGTGGGGACTGCTCCGCTCCAGTGTAGCGGACTCCGCTGGACACGTATGGTATGGCATAAAGCAAGCTCCCGTACAATGTTTGACACATACCGTTGTGATGCCCTACCCTGCTTTTTCTCAGCCTCCTCAACAACTTCCTCATCCTCATCGTCACTGATGACATCACTAGAGGCTGCAGCTGTATAGGCTGCACAGATGTGTGCCTTGGGTGGTGCAGGACATTCTTTAGTGAAATGCCCAACTTTACTGCAATTGTAACATCCAGGCAAGTCTACTACAGGCTTTCTCTGGGTCACTTCCATGACCAGACCAAATTTGTCCACCAGACACACTTCTGGTGCTGGTCCCTCCCTAGCTGCTACCTGATTGTAACCTAGAGAGGGTCAATTATCTCTGGCTAGCAAAAATCCAGCAGGTTTCAATCGAGGCTGCTAGCCTCCTGGAATTGTTTTATGTACAACAAATTGCAGACTGTGGTTCTTCTCAATCTCTGACCATTTGGCAAGGCAAGTCCCCACTTTCACAGCTTGACAGTTGGCCCTCAGTGTAAACTACACTGTTTATAATAATTTGCAGTTCATGTCAACTGCTTATACTGAATGGTATACACCAAGAACTTGGTCACCATATTGATCTCTGGAGACAAGTTGTCATCACATATCAATGATCTCCTCATATTTGCTGGTATTCTGTCTAGAAATGTCTTGCAAATAGTGTACTCATCTGGATAAACAGCCATATTCTATGCATAAACTATCAGATCATCATAGAATGTCTGGATGCCAGTCTTGGCATCATACACTGCCTTTCTAAAGGCTTCCTGAGCTTCCTGCATAGTTGCAGCATTGACAAAATGATTATACAGTCCTATCAGGACCTCTTTAAACGTCCAATACGATTTATCATAATTGATGTAAATAACATGGTGGCGAAACTAATTCTGAGCCTTTCCATAAATTTGTATAACACAAATATTCTTTCCTGGTCCATGTCATCTACATCATAGCAGCAGGCTGCCAGGTGATAACAGATGTCCATAGCCCAGTCCTCCAGCTGAGAAAACCTATGCCCTCCAGCATATGCATGTATGTACTTATCATCAGATTTGCAGGGACTTACTCTGGCAGGGAATTTAAACCTGACTCCAAGGAAGTCATCCACCAGTTGAGTGAGACAGTCATGCATATGATCTATATGGATCTGGACTGCCTCATTCATTCCAGGCATATTTTAATGCAAATCATGAGATGCAGGCATTGAGAATGTCTGGGGACTGCAAAACAGGTGTTCATTGGCCATTCTTTTCAGCTGTGAGGTAGGCTGTTGCCTTACCTCTTGATCCGCTGGTGATCCACCAGCCTGCCTGCCACTATTACAATAATTATTATTGTCTTGATTATTCTGTCTACAATTACAACCTCCACTGTCATTATTGCAACAATTCTGCTCTCTCCTATTGTAGTGATCACTACTATCATCACTACTCTTCAGATCTCTGTCCAGCTCAGCAGTTTAAGCAGCAAACTGTTGCCGCATATCATCAACAGGCATTACACCTTCACATCTTTCCAAGGCTATTCCCTGGTCATCAATTAATGACTCACCATGATCGCACAAGTCCTGGTTGCGCATTTTCTGGTAATTGACACATTCATTCCAGTTGTTCACCAGGTGGATGTGTCATGCTACATGTTATGGTTGTGTTTGCTCCTCAAGAATGTGGACTTTGTCCATCTCTTCTTTGATAGTGATTTGCTATTGAGGTGTCTTAACATCTTGCACAGCCAGTAACACCTCTGGCTCTGCTGGAGTCGTTGTCACAGTCTCTACTTCAGATAATGCCTGCTGAGGCACTCTACTGATATTGCATTGATGGTTTGCAGTGTTCTGATGCCTGATATAGTCTTGCTGAGACTCATTATCTGACAAGACACATTTAGCAATTCCATTGCATCTACAAATAACGGTGCTTATTGGCACACACTCATTTTGCATTCTACTGAGTTGGCCAAAGTGGCTGTTGAGACTGCTGACCCTCATGCTGCTTTTTGCTTGAGGTATTCCACCACTTTGAATTCAAAAATATGTACAAATAATTCAATATATTCTGTCAAATCTGCATGAGGTACATCATGGCTTCTAGCAGCCAATAACTGTAGATGCTTTACTATGTAAAGCTGCAGATGCTTTCACATTGATTCCTTCACAGCTGATGGATATCAGTCCAATACTAGCTGTAACTGGATAGACAGGGTTGAATGTAACCTCTTACTTTCCTCATCGTCTGAGGAATCCAGTTCAGACTCTAAGTCCAGAACTCTTCTGAGGCCTTCATGCCTCACCTGCAGCTGTTTGCTGACCTCTTCATGCAACTCCTGAGTTCTAGGTGCCAAGGGCATCTTTCCTAGCTATATGACATCATTGTCCTCCCTGCTGACCCTTATGGTTAATCCTTGCTTCAGTGTCTGTGTTGTTGATGATGACCACCCTGGTTTAGTGGCAATGTCCACCACATACTCCAAATGCTGCCCAGTCAGTGCAGTCTGGAATGGCATGCTGTATATGAAAGCACTGTCTTGCACCATTTCTGAATACTGGGTAATGTCTGGTTGACTTTCAGACTGGACTGATGAGCTCTCAGGTAATACTGAGTACATCAGTGAAGGCATTTAGCTCGCTAGTAGTGACACTCCTGAGACTGCAGATCTCTCCCCTAGTTTACCACTAGGCAATACAATGGACATCATTTATGATACAGATAGCCCACCCAGCATTCCAAAGCTCACGCTAACATTGTGAGGTAGTTTTTCATCCTGCTTTGGTGGGGACTGGTAAGTAGATGTGCATTGCATCTTAACAGCTTGAGACACAAGTGAATCACCTGCATCTGGGGCTGGAAAAAGGGGATCTGGATCAAGAGAGCCAGTCATGGAAGTACATTTTTGATGTGATGCCAACAGAAATCGAAAGTTTTGTGATGAGTTGTCTAGTCAGTAACAAGCTGAGAGTCTAAAGCTAATAGCAGAAGATTTAAAAAAATGTAATCATAGGTTATGAGCTAGAACTATCTTGTGTGGATCACATAGTGCTAAATCAGACTGCTATATCAGATTTGACTAAAACTAAAGTGAATACAAGATGTTGTCTTTCATAATACTCTACTGTATGCAGATAGCGTTATTGATACTAGTAACAAGTGTGACGCTCTGTTACACCACTGAACTATGCTATAGATGCACTTTCCATCAACATAGTAATGGATAGATGTGTGATGGGGATTGCTGATATAGTCAGCCAGAGTGAGGACTAGAAGACAGCAGAGGTTGCTGTCTTCTTTTCTGCAAAATTGAATGCTGCACAGCAAAACTATCCCATGCATGAGATAGAGATGCTGGCAGGGGTGGAGACAATGCTCCAATATCAGGACATCCTGCAGGGTGTCAAGTTCCAATGGTTTATGGACTATAAGGGACTTATTCACCTTTTGAACCAGAAAAATTTATCAGGATGCCAGGCTAGGTAGCTTGAGAAGATTGCAGAATTTGATTACCTGGTAGAATATGTGCCTGGTACAGAGAATATACTATCAGATGCACTGTCAAGGCTCTACTCCAATGAGCAACCTAGAACAGTGAAAACAAGGAGCAAATATATCTATCATGGTGTTATTAATAACAATGGGTTGGAAGCACATTTGATCTCGATGCCAGTGCTAGTCAGAGATAAGGGCCACAATGTTTCCCTCCCTGACAATGCCACAAGGGGGCCTGCTCTAGCCAGAACAGCTCAAAATTTCATCCTCAAGGGCCTTCAAGGATGAAAGGAGGGTGAGGATGCAGACAGGCATGCAAACATGGCTCAAAAGCTAACAATCAAGTTGCCAGCAAGGCAAAAGAAGAGTTTACCTAAGAATGATGCTTCGATGTATTCAGAAAAGAAGAACCCAATGAATAACCCAATAGTGAATCTGAATATGGAGCATGATGCAGACAATGAGCTGGCTAGATGGTCGCAGGCCTTTATAAAACATACTGAGAAAATAACACCAGTATCATTGGAAGAATTGCTGAGTGGAGGAAAGGATCCACTGGATTGAATGGCTGAGCTGAAGGGACAAGATAAGGAGGACAAGCTCTTCTGAAAGATAGTAGAGATGCCCAAGGCATACAAAAACTTTGAGGTCATGGAGGAGAGGATCATATACATAAAGACAGACAGAGGAAGATTGCTCTGTATCCCTGAAGTCATTGTAAGAGGGAGAAACTTATGAGAGATTGTAATAGCAGAAGCTCATTCCCTGCTAGCCCACTTAGGAACATGAAAAACTCTTCTATACCTCCAAGATCATGTTTGGTAGAAGACCTTAGCACATGACATACACAAGTATTGCACAACATGTATAACATGTAAAAGGAGTAAACCCTCTAATCAGAAACCATATGGATTACTGCACCCACTCTGAGTCCTATTGCAACCCTGGGAGGTGATTGGGATGGATTTTGTGGGCCTGCTACCAGAATCAAAAGACAGGAATGCAAGTTATGACTCTATTGTAGTAATAATTGATTTGTTGACTGTCATAGTGCACCTTGTGGCAGCTAAAACAAACTATACTGCAAGACAAGTTGCTGAGTTGGTATTTGTGGAGATCTACAGACTTCACAGCCTCCCAAGAGCCATAGTGAGCAATAGAGACTCTTACTTCACAAGTACATTCTGAATACACTTGCACTAGCTGATAGGTACTCAGCTGCATATGTCCTCAACATACCACCCACAATTGGATGGGGCTACAGAAAGAGCCAACCAAACTGTTGTTCAAATGATTCATCAGTGCATAGGACCAACACAAAAGGACTGGGTGGCTGAGTTACCTGCAATTGAGTTCGCTATTAACTTGGCCCAATCTGAGATAACAGGATATGCACCTTTTTTTCTAAATTCAGGAAGATTGCCTTGACCACTGGTGTGGAAATCTGCTCCCCCCACCAAGTATCCAGGAGTCAGGGTCTTTGCTCAATGGCTGAAGATTGCTATCATGATGGCTTATAATTGTATATTGGCAGCAAGTGTGTAAGGGCAACCTCTAGAGGCTGTGGCTCAGTCACACAGCTGGCAGAAGGAGATCCAAAGTGTATTAGAATATATACTGACAATATCATGATAGCTACTCACCTGGCAAAGGGAGATCCAAAGAGAACAAGTCTAGAGATTCCTTATGCCAGGTTGGATGCTTCTAGGGCCTCTGAAGCATGGGAAACAACTATACAGTACAACAAAACCTTAAAAACTCAAAAATTGCCTACACAAACAATTGCACAAATAAGGGGCAAACTCTGGCAAACTCTGGCTTATATAAGCAGTCTGGAAGCGGTGCTGAGGAGCCCACACTTATCTAAATGGTAGCTAAAGAACCAGAGCACCTCAAGGGCTGAGAGTAGTACTGATAGATAGTGTTTAAAGAATAGAAACAGAAAAATGAAATAATGTCAGAAGAAATAAGAGAACAAATGAAGGGAGAGTGAAGAGATAAGGAGTGAGAAAAGGAAGAAATGAGAAGTCACCTGACAAAGTGTTAACCAAATCTGGGATGCCAATAAAACCTGGTTAACATATGACCAGGCTAAATAGTTGAGCCTGCTGAATGCGTACCTTGAACTATTAGGAATAAATCAGTTGACCAATGGATCTTGAAAGCCTCCTAGCAACAACCACAGACCTATTTAGGATATATCAGTCCTGCTGGGATAGATACCTGCCTAGAGGTTTCTACTGAAGAGCTATCAACCATTTTCCTTCTCACCTCCCATACCTTTATTACATCTCTTCAGCTCAATGCCACTCGCTTTCCAGTGACCATGGACATGTATCACCCCAGGCAATGTGGACCCAAACACCATGCTGGATTCAAAAGAAAGGTGGATCAGCACCCCTTTTGTGGAACAGAACTAGGACACCCTTATCATCACTTTTTAGGACCAGACGAGGCCCTCCTTAGCCTCTGTATGTTTGCATTTCTTGCAACTCTCATTGATAATGCAATTCAGTAGCCATGTCCACTCAACTCATAGGAATCCTACCTATGCCAAGCTGGCTGAGTATAAAGAGGTTACAAGCTAGTTAAACTCAACTCATCTCAATGAGTGTGAGTCCTGTTTGGCGACATGGAAGACTGACAAGAATCAGTGGAGTTATAGATGTCCACCATTTTCCCCAGGCTATCTGCCCACCACCTTTGTGGATCCTTGTCTCAAGAAATTAGTGGAGTCAGGATTCATCACCAAAAATAGTGATGTGAATCAGCAGACTTACAAGGACACTCTTCATGCATGAAGAGCTCCCTCCAGATTGAAGGTTCAGAGCACTAAGCACTACCATGCTCACCAGACAATGAAGAAAACCAGTCAGTTGCTGGGAGCTCTGCTGTATAATCACTCTTTACCAGTTAATTTGGGTATGTTGCATGGATACTCTGATTGCCATGGTGCCCACATGCAACATAACAACTATGCTGATCAGCACTCCACATCACCTGTTATGCATAGTAAGAAATTAATGTTCCATTGTATCTAAGGAATGCCCAACCATTGTGATGATGATCAGCATGATTATATCATTCACAACCGCACTCCTCCTTATAACTCTGAGAACCTCAAGGCTAGAGTGGAACTGTTGAGAGACCTACCTAAGACTTCCATGGCCAACTCCCCATTCCTCAGTTCTCAGCAAGAAATCTTGTTCTCACTCAACTAAGATTCCTGTCCATGCTCCAGTTGAATCAAAGATCACTATAACCAATAAGGAGGGTGAGGCAACTGATGTGGTAATGAAGGACAGTACTCAGATTGATTCCAAATTGGCACACACTGAGCTAACTGACTATGTCAATGAGGAAGATGTCACACTATCTAACAAGCAACAGGGCGATGTGGATGCTGAAGGAGAAGAAGAATAAAGGGGCGATGTATTAACTAATCAATAAGGTTTCATCCTTATAAATTTCTCTTACTTCTCTGTTCAATTTTCTTAGAAAAAGCTTTTGAAAACTCCACTACTTAGTATAGATGTCCCCTTCTATGGTTTGTCTGGAGGGCATATGTAGTGGAGTCATAACTGATACACACATGGTCACATCCAACTACAGTAAGTCCTTAATGACTGACCTGCTCTTACTCATTAGTTATTTTTTTTTGTGGTATCTCTTTGGGCTGTAGACAGTTCACATAGTCAGCCTCTATGGTCCTGGATAATGTATGTCTATGTATGTATCTTCAAGATATTTACTTTCTCAGTTCCTGGGCCACCTCTACGGAAATGCCTTTATGCACATTTGTGTGGGGCTCAGCCATCAGCCAATACCCACTAAAACTGCAGCTATCTTTTTCCAGGATCTGAGTGGGCTTGTATCATCTGGTATGAGGTTTGACCATGTCCTTATAACAAGCTCTGTCCCAACTGCCTTTCTTCCAAACCTCTCATTATCTGTTGCAAGACAGTCCATCTTCATTCTTCATGCTACTGTGGCTCATATTCTTCCTATGATCTTGTTCTGTGAGAGCATTTTTTCAGGGTCTGATTCTCTCCCGATCCTCTATTTGCATCTTATCTTCCATATCTCATAGGTTGCTTCCAATATTATGATGGTCATAAACCTCCTTAGGCTTTTGTCCACTTTCATTGTTTTCTTTGTGATGGCACATCCCAGCTGGCTTCCCAGCAATGGTTTAGTGAAGGTTAGGCCCTTTCTCTCATGGAGGAGCTGTACATACTGCCAGACCCAGCTCTGCCCTGAGGCTTTGCATTTTGTTAAGATATGTTCCATCATCTCAGTCATTTTGCATTTAGGGCATACCACTCTTTCTTTGTATCCCATTACAGTGGCTCAAAAAACTGTCCCAATGTTTCATACTTTTTGAAAGATGACATTGGCATGAAGGATGGGAAGTATGTAAAATCCTGATTAAATCATGTAAAATACTATGGCATCGTAGCTACAAAATGAATCTAGGTTTATGTAATCAAGATCAAAACCGATGGAGCAATAGCCTTTTTAAAATATTCACTCATTGGGACAGTTTTTTGAGCATCTCTAATTTTTCAGGTTTATCCCTATTT
>QGOA01002763.1:0-44985 GCA_003313075.1 Termitomyces sp. MG16
GTGATGGCACGTCGGCAGCTGTGGGGGCGGGGTGCGCTGTGGGAGTTGACGGAAGAGGTTCCCGGGCAGGGCTCCGGGGGTGTCCCGGGGAGGTTCCGGGGGGGAGGGGTCGTGACAGATACCAGGAAGCTGAAGACCAATCATGGAAGTCAAAAATATTTTATAGTGTCTTTGAGCAAGGGAAAATGTAACCTGTGGTTACGGGCTAGAACTATCTTGTGTGTATCACACAGTGCTAAATCAGACCGCAGTATTGGATTTGACTAGAACTAGAGTGAATACAAGATGTTGATCTTACATAATACTCTACTGAATGATTATAGCGTTGTTGATGCTGGTAACAAGTGTGACTCCGTTACATACTCCCCAATGAGACCAAATACTCGGTCTTAGGAAGGGAGTTGGAGTGAAATGAAAGATGCACAATAGTGCAAGCAACAGAGTAACATGCATATCGTGTTGCTGCAAAACGTTAGCATTATTCGCGAAGTAGGTGTGTCATCTAGACACAATAGAGGGCAGTCTCTTATCAGATGGGTGTGCATGGGACGCCAGCAGTGACAAAATATGATTAAGTAAAATAAACAAAATAGAATGACCCCTTCTCTGGGTCCGCTGTATATACACGCTACTCTGGGGTGCGTATCAGCTGAAAGATTTCGAGTGAATTACTCGGAGGTACCTACACAACAAAAAACATGGGTCTAGGACCCAGATGTCAATGCTCCCGCAACTGTGCCCATCTCAGTCACCATTGACTCCTCCTCCAGTGCGACATTAATCGCAGGAGGGGGAGGCGCCGATTCCATCCTCGGTGGGGTTATAGGCCCCTTGACTGCAGGCGTGTCTACCACCATAGACTCTGTTAGTGTGACGTTAATCGCTGAAGCAATGGTGGGTAGTGTACCATGCGCTGCTGTGCGTTTTAGGAGATTGACCTGGTTCAGGTCCATGCCAATAAGATAGTAGAGGCCATTGGCCTCAGGGTTTTCGGAAAGACGACTCTCTTCATCATGCTTGAACATAAGACGATAATGATTGTCTTTGGTCATCTCCCGCCATCCATTCCATTGTGGGATTGCGGGAGGGGTACCATACTTGTTCAAGCGCTCCATACGCTCGTTGTTGATTTGTCGGAAGATGTCCATAGACATCATTGGTGCATGGAACTGCTGTTCCAGGAAGACCACACCATATGTATATGCATGGTCCACCCAGTTGGGCGGTATCCAGTTGTGTAATAAGATGCATAACACGTTGTTGTCGGAGAAGTTCTGTGCAAAGTCATCCGGCATGTGAACGGGGTGGAGTTCCAGCTGTGGCCCTCTCTGGGGCTCGAACAGCTGGTCGGGGAACATTGCATTATATGAGGCAATTGCCTCACAGTAGAGACCCAGGCGGGCCATGACGAGGGTCATGCGCCGCACCAGCACAGGTTTGGCTGCGCTGTTAGACATGGTTCAAAATTTCCATTTGCACTTTTGCAAGGAAACTATGGAGGTTGTTTAACACACCCAGAGGCTTTTAAAAGGGACTCAAATTCAGAGCAATGTATATTGATTAGCGAGTATAAACTCATCATTTTTTGAGTAGCCTTGATGGGCTCTGCAGGCAGAGAGGAAAGACATGGTGGATGTTCAGAAAGTTGTAGATAAACATCAATCACTTAATAGGCCATGAGTGATTTGAATTGGGCTTTGAAAATCCTAAGGTTAGGCACTTTATGAGTATCCATGCCACACAATGACACCCAAAAAAGAGAATATAGGTTATCAACAGATGGGGATGCATTATTAATTTCTGCTTCTGAGAAACAGTGTGCATATGTGGAATGCACACAGTGCATGTTAGATATTTTTGCCAAAGGACTTCTGAAGTCTGCACATCTTGGCATGTCCTACAAACTAAGAATAAAAAGGGTGCAACAAGTTTTGCACTAATGATCTTACATCTCTCCATTTTCTAATTTGTAAATTAGGAGGCTCTAGTTGTGTAACATATCTTAGTGTTAGCTAAATAATTAATATACAATTATATTTATTATTATGTACATATTAGCTGGCTGCCTTATATAAGGCAGCCAATTTTACTGTCATACGTAGTACTAGAATAATATACTAATCTGGTTCTGTTGTGTGACCATAAGGCTAAGCTTTTATCTGACTTTGTTTCACTTTTTTGAACCTTTTGGGTTCAATTCTGATACTATGGACGAGGACTACGTGTCTAGATTGATAGCCTAGACTATGATTTCATTGAACAGTGCATCAACTTCTTTGACGCACACTTCTGGACTAAAGAGACATAGCAACACCTGATTGGATAGATACCAATCAATCTGCTGAACTGACACGTGATGGTGAGACTATCAACTAGTTGTTGGCATATCCTCAATCTGCTGCAATGGACCCGGGTCATCCCAGGTCAGAATATACTGAGGCTGAGCCTTCCCGGCAGCCTCAGGGAATGCCAGGAGAGACGCAATGGAGTGAAGTACGGCTGACAGCTGCGCCAAGCGGTGCAGTGAGACCAGGAGTAGTAGTGGAAAACCTGGACCAGCAACTCGGCAGGGATCACAAATTCTCCATGCAGGCTGGGAAGTCAGGGTGACAGTTCCAGAGCAGGAGTAGTGCTCAGGGTCCTACTGAAGGTCATAGACCTTTGTGGTACTTCCTGGGGAAGATGCTGAGGCCAGAAGCGGGCAGTTGGAGAGTTCCAACTGAATCTACCCCACTGATGCAACATGCTGCAGGAAACAACAATTCCTGAGCAGAGAACGCCAGCAGTACACTGAGAGGACAAAACTTCTGATGATGAAGAGAGTGGATGGAGTGAGTCCACCCTTCAGGTTCAGTGTGCCATGCTATGGAAAAGATATCCTAGCATTACTAAAGATACCATGCATGCATGACTAGGACCATATGTACTAAAACACATATGGTTGATACAAGCTAGAGGTGACATTGTACCTCAGTTGAATACCGTTGAATATATTACATTGTATGTTCAGATTCTTGAGCTGGAAGCCCAAGCATATATGTACCGCAAGGCTAATCGAGGATCAGCTGCCTTGACCCCAGAGGGAGCAAATTTGATCCTGAATATATCCTCTTCGGCAAAGCCAGAGCTGTCTCCCCATTTGGAGAAGGAAATGAGCAATATATATGTGCCCCAGCAAGCAGGAGAGTCTGATGAGCAGTTTGCAGCAAGGTTTGCTGCAGCACAAAGGCAAAACATGTTCCGAGGTCAACAAAGGAGACCTCTGTCGATGGCTGAATTGGTATCTACCATTCCCATAGTAGACAGTCACCTACCCGAGGTGGTGGAGTCACTGCACCCTCACACAAAACAGGAATCAGTGGAGAATACTCCACTAATGAATCAAGTGCCGTTGGCAGATAAGTTTGTGGAGAGGGTGGCTTATCAGCGCATGCAAAACCAAGACCTGAAGCGCCAGGAACACTCCTGGATAGATGACCAGGGTATCATATTTGATGGGATAACGCCCATCGACAAGATGAGAAGGCAATATGTCCAACGTACACAACAGCCTGATACTAGGAGAGGGGACCCACCATCTACGGGTCCAAGTCAACTTCCTGGAAGACAGGTGATGGAGGGGCTAGAGGGATGAGAGAGCCCACCGCAATGGAATGACGCAGGGAAATCACACTATACAGGCCACCGACCTGTACGTGCATTCTCTGTGGTATCTCCTGCTGAAGGCAGGAATAAAACACCTGGAGTAACTGAGGTGACAAAGGTGTATACTGAGAATATGCACCAGCACCTCAGTAGTATAGTTGATGATGTGGTAGGCGTAGCACTGCGCCTACCCAAAGGTATCAATCCATGAAAGGCAGAATCAAAACACATCCATCCATACAGAGGAGAGTCCAAGTTTAGCGACTTGGAAAACTGGACAATGGATGTGTGCAACCATCTGGCTGCATGCCAGTATGGGGGTGATCGTCTGGACAGAGAACGTGTATTTGTTCTCCCAGAGTTCTTGGATGGGCTGGCTAAGGCCTGGTTTCAACATCACGTCTTGCACTACAATCATGCAAGACAGCATTGGACGTTCAAGAATGTAATCCTTGAACTATATAACAGGTTTGTGAGCACATCCACCATGCAGGATGCTCGGGAGGCATTCATTGCGACCTCCTATACCAAAAAATTGGGTGTTCAAGGTTTCTATGACACCTTGATTGACCACATGCAGAATATGTCTATTTACCCAGACAATTGGGTAATGATCGATACATTCCTGCATGGGATACCTGATGCGGTGAGAGAGTCTCTCATGTGTGATGATGGGCTATCACCCAAAGTGAATACAGTTGAGGAATTTGTAGCACATGTGTTGCGCTATAAACAAGCCCACAAAATAGCGAGACACTTTGAGCTACATAGCTTAAAGATTTGATCAACAAAGAGGACCGAGCCTTGGAAGGTAGGCATCTTCTGGGCCTGCTGAAAGGAAATGGTGGGCAATGCGAACCCGAGGTTTGTAGTGAGGACAGCACCTCGGCAGGAGCGACACTTCTGGAGTGATCAACTGGTGAAGCATAGGAATGCGCACAGGACCTTCAGAGGGGCCCATGCTGAGAGGGTGCTCAGCCACAGCAGGGTGCTGGTATGGCCAAGTCGCCGACTGGGCCATTAAAGGTTGAAGCAGCCCACCCTTTCGTGGCGAATAAGTGCTTCAAATGTGGCCAACTGGGGCATTTCACGAACACATGTCCAGAGAGTGGTGGATGGCCAGTGGCTAAGCTGCATGCATATGTGCGGGCGGCTCACACTGCTATCCCTGATATCAAAGAGATAGACTCAGGTAATGAACCTGATGTGGAAGACAATGAGGTGGAGAACCTCAGTCCTGAAGCACCAGAGGATGAGAACACCTCTGTATTGGAAGAGTTGTCGGATGACGAGTACATTGAGGTCGACGTATATGACAATGACTATTACACCTGGGACTCAGAATTCATGGGAGCTCTGATGGACTACCTGGCCAGTGCATTAGACCGACCAGTTGGAGCAGCCAACGTAAAGGTGTATAAGGTACACCTTTGCAAGGCTCTGAAGAAACTGGTGAGACCAGTATTGAAGCGCCAACACTTAATAACGTTTCCTTTCAAATCAACTCAAACCCCATCACACACTGACCGCACCCATGTCACACCAACTTGCTTTTGCCAAATAATCACATATTCACACATGCCAACACTCACAAACACCAATACAACTCAACAATCACAATACCAACTTAACAATTGCAACACTTACATTTCTAACAAAACCAACACTTTTCAACCGTTACAAGCAGTCTACAGTCACATCACTCATCACACACCCCTTTCCCATCACAAACACCCTCAAACATCACAAAAATCACCATGACAACACTCGCACATCACAATAATCAACATAAACACCCCTGCATTCAAACTCAATTTTCCCGCTTTTCCCATCATCAAACCATCAGTTTTACTTCCACATGCAAGGACGAGGAGTGCCTTGCATTGTACGTGGAGGTGAATGGCCACAGGGCATGGACGTTGTGGGATTCAGGAAGTACGACCACTGGGGTGACACCTCAGTTTTGTCAAGTGCATAATATTTCTGTCAGTGAGTTGAAGGAGCCACTACTTCTTCAGTTAGGCACTGTTGAAAGTCGAGCTGCAGTACAGTTTGGTACACAGGTGAGCATCGCCTGTGTGAGATTGAGAACAAAAGAGTACCTAGACATAGTGAATTTTGATCACTATGACATAATTATAGGCACGCCATATATGAGGAAAGCACAACGTTCTGCTTGATTTCAAGAAGAATGAGATAGTGGTGGATGGTACCACCATCCCTGCTGTGCAAGTGACCATAGATAATGGTGATGGACATCTCCATCGACACCGCACCATGGAGAAGAAAGTGCTAGTCAGGCGACACTGACTAGACGGTGGCAGTAAATCGCCTACTGTGGAGGATGGGGAGGATGAGGAGCAAGCTCATGTGAGCTTGCCACCAGATAGTTCAGCATTGTTGGTGCTGGAAAGCGAGGCTGTAGAGTACGAACATACTCTGAAGAGGGGAGAAAGCCCCGAGATAAAGTGTGAAAGGCAGAGTAAGCCTGAGGACAAGCAGCCTCAGCACATGATAAGCACAAATTGCCAACCAACATCATCGTGAGTAAAGGTTGAGGACCTGGTAACAGATGGTGAACAGGAAATAATGGAGGATGAAACGTCCTCCACACATACAAATCAATCAATCTGGGATCCACCAGTACCTCACCCCACGTTTGAATGGGCGTTTGACCCACGGATGCCTGCTGAGTGGAATGAATTAGTGGTGTTGATGTATGTGTGGAATGGACCATGCTGGATGCTGAAGGAGGAGTTGTATTGTCAGGCTAGCAATGATGAGATATCACCACCCAGTGAGGTGTTTTTTGATGGACTGTCTGTGATGTTGCAGAGAAGCAAGAAGGAGGTGCCTGTACGACTGCACACACCAGATGACAGTGAGCTGAGGATTACTGCCCTCAGAGAGAAGTATGGCTGCCTGGCCATATGAGCAAAGTTGCCCAGGCATCCGCACAAGGATGCAGACCGGAAAGGCAAAGGTAAAACTGTTGGTTTTATGGAGGAGGACATCCCAGACCTACGGTTGCATTGGCAGTGGAAATTTGGGAATATTCTGAATGGAACCAAGGAGGAATTACCTCCTTGGCATGAGGTCAACTATGAAATCAACCTTATTGATGAGAATAAGGTGTATAAATATCATTTGCTGTGATGCCCAATGGTGTTGCAGCAACAGCTCAGAGACAAGACTAATTGGTACCTGAGAGCCCACTGGTGGGAAGCCCAACTGGCATCCCAAGCTGCGCTGCTATTGTGCATTCCGAAGAAAGATGGTATCCTGAGGACAGCGTTGGATGCTCACCAATGCAATGACAACACCGTAAAGGATGTGACGCCACTTCCAGATCAGGAAGTGATTTATGAAGATGTGGGCAGAGCAAAGTTCAGGTCAAAAATTGACCTGATGGACGCATATGAGCAAGTGAGAATTCGCTTGTCCAATATTCCAAAGACAGTGTTCTCATCAATCACAGGAACATATGTTAGCAACATCATGCAGATAGGAGACTGTAATGCTCCTGCAACATTTCAGAGGTTGATGACCTCCATCTTCCGGGATGTCATTGGAAGGTTTGTCCATATATATCTGGACAACATATTCATATATTCCGGTTCAATTGAAGAACATGAAGAGCATCTTTGTGTTATTTTTGAGCGACTGAGGTCTAATCTACTGTACCTCAAGTGGAAAAAGTGTGAACTATATGCTGAGACAGTAGACTGCCTTGGACACAAGATTGACAGGCAGGGTATTCACCCTGACCAGGACAAAATTGATTGCATATGCAAATGGCATGTGCCCCACAGTTATAATGATGTCCAAAGATTTGTGGGACTGGTGAACTATATAGGCAATTATCTGCCTAATATTACAGCATATACTGGACCCTTGATGTCCATTACTCAGATTGGAGCTCCATTTATATGGAGACCTATACACCAACGCTGCTTTGAGATGATCAAGAGGATCTGCTCAAAGACACCAGTCATTTGGCCCATAGATCCCAGACATGATGAGCTGATTTGACTCATCTGTGATGCCTCAAAGACCGGAGTTGGAGCAATGTATGGCCAGGGAAGTTCCTGGCAGAATTGCTGACCAGCGGGGTTCATGTCGAGGAAGTTCACCTCAGCCCAACAGAATTATGTGGTCCATGAGCTAGAAACGCTAGCGATACTTGAGGCACTCCTCAAGTGGGAAGATAAATTGATGGGATACAAGATCCACATCATTATGGACCATAAAGCACTTGAGTTTTTGAAGACTCAAGCAACGCTGTCCCCCTGGCAACACTGGTGGATTGATTATATGTCTCAATACAACTTTGACATCACATATGTCAAAGGCGAACTGAACAAGGTAGCTGACTGTCTCTCAAGATATTTCAAGAGTGATAGAGTCGGTGAACACCACAATACACACGATTATGTCGATGCAGATATTTGTATCGACCCCCAAGGCAATGATCTTCCATACCATCACTACAAAGAAGTGAAAGAACATGTAGTAGAGCTTCGGGCCATGCAAGCAAATGAACTGCGACGCAGTCGACGGTTGCAAGAGTGGCAAGAGGCCTGAGACATAGAAGCTGAGCAACTAGAACAGGCTCAGCCAAAGGAGGTGACAAAGCCACCTCATAGCACGGCAGGCAGCAGCCTTGGACCATATGGCCAAGACATCACGCTCGCTGACATGTTATCACCTACAGGAGAGTATCATGACCCTCCTGTTCCTCAAATGGATGAGTTCCTACGGAATGTACTTAGGGGCTACAGCCGCGATGCGTTCTACACCAAAATCTGGCAGAATGCAGATGCTCACCCACGCTTCAGCTTGGATGAGAAAGGACTGATATGGATAATGAATGTTCGAGGATGCAATGTGTGTGTTTGCGATGCAACCAAACAATGATCACCCAGATCGTTACTCAAGTGCATGAGATTGTTGGTCATTTTGGAACCAACAAGACGATGGAATACCTGAGGCAGTGGTACTGGTGGCCTCAAATGCAGAAAGAAGTAATGCACTTCTGCCAGACCTGCGAGGCCTGCCAGCAGTCGAAGACCAGCAATAGGAAGCCAGCAAGGAAGTTGCATTCCCTGCCTATTCTGACAAAACCTTGGGACTCCATCGGAATGGACTTTGTTGGCCCATTCCCCAAATCCAAAGGTTATAACTACCTTTGGGTGGTGATTTGCCACATGACCAGTATGGTGCATTTGATACCGGTGCACACAACTATTACTGCGTCAGCGTTATCCTGGATATACTTGAAGGAAATTGTAAGGCTACATGGCCTTCCAAGTTTGATCATGAGTGATTAAGACACAAAGTTTATGTCTCACTGGTGGCAGGAACTTCACAAGCTCTTGGGGGCTAAACTGCTCATGTCCACCTCGTTTCATCTGCAGATGGATGGACAGACAGAGCAAGCAAATAGGAGTATTGCCCAAATTTTTTGTATGGTAGTCTGACCGGACCAACGTGACTGGGTAGATAGAATACCGCTGATGGAGTTTGCAATCAACACGTGTATGTCAGAGACCACAAAATACACACCATTCGAGCTCAATGGAGGATACATGCCTTCCATGCTGCAAGAACTCAGGGAAGATGGAGTCGTTCACAAAGGAGTGAAGGACTTTGCATGGAAAGCATTGGAGAATCTCGCCAGTGCACACAATGCTATTATTGCCATGCATGTTATACAGGCATGACATGCAAATGATAGGCAGAGTGACGAACCTGAGCTAACACCTGGTATGTTAGTATATCTGTCAACCGAAAACTTGAATCTTCCAAAAGAAAGGGCAAGAAAGCTGTGCCCAAAATTCATTGGGCCATACAAAGTCTTGGTTGTGGAGCCAAGCACATCGAACTATGTTCTGGAGCTGCCTGCAGCTCTGCAAGCACGTTGGATTATGCCTAAGTTTCATATGTCGTTACTTAGGCAATATAACGCAAACAATGATGCCATGTTCCCTAATTGAGTGACGCCCGAGACATATGATTTTGGTGCCAGTGATGAACAAGAGTGGTTTGTCGAAGAGATTCTGGGCCATCAGTGGCAGGAGGGAACACACCTCAAATTTGAGGTATGATGGAGTGCGGGTGATACGACATGGGAGTCGTATCACACATGTGCCAAGTTGGCAGCGTTGGATTGGTACTTGGAGCTGCAGGGCATGAAGCGCCCAAATCAGCTTGCTAAGCACTCACGTGCTTAGTTTAATAACTGTGATAAGATCTGGACCAGATCAGTCGGAACTCAGATAAAAGGAGGATCTGATCCGGATCGGATCACTAGGTTGTCAGATGGATAAGATGGAGATTCATCCATCTGATGAGATAGTGCAGATTGTGATGCAGAGTTGATGGTCAGATCAGGTTATGTAATCTGATGATGGGAAATTTATTGGGTTTTTTTTTTCCACTGACAAACTTCCACATTTTCTTCATACTATGTCATACCCTTACCAGTGTATGACCAGTGAGCTGCAGCCTCAGAACCCACAGGGTTCTGGAGGAGGGAGGGATTGCCCCCAGCAAAACATTCAACAACCAGTAACGATGCCAAATGTGGTGTCGTATCCTATAGTGTCCCAGTTTGGGCAGAATCCAGCCCAATTTGGACAACCTCCACAGTTTCTTCTGCCATTTTTCCAAATGCCATACTTCCCAGGACCAGCTGGTCCTGGACAGCAGATGGGGGGACAGGTAATGTGGGGTATGCCGATGCCGATGCAGCAGGTGCAGACCCAGAGTGCAAGTACACTCCTTTTGGATTAGAAAGCACTAACTGTGCCACAGGTAGCACCCATCGACATGGACAACGATGTGGGGCATCAGCTGCAAGGAAAGAGCAAGGTGACACAACCTCGACAACAATGAGATAGGATGCCTCCCCCATGAGATGCGTATAGAAGAGACTGGAGGCGATCGCCTCCGAGGAGTGCCATGGCATGAGGGGGAGTGCCTCAGGAAATGGTAGGATGCAGGCAAGATGAGCCAGTGTCAAGGGCACAAAATCAAGGTCAACCCCGACCTCGAACACCGCCTCAATGAGCATTGCCATCACCTCGTCGTGTGTCATCTCCGCAGTGCTTATCATACATGGAGAAAGGAAAAGGAAAGGAGATCGGGACACCTTCAGAGGTACTATACCCTCAGGCAGAGGTAGTCTGGAGATGCCTCATTTCCGCCAGCCAGCGAGTGCTGCCAGAATCCACGTTTCTGGCAGATCCTGTGGCTCAGGTGGTGATTACCAGCCTGCTTGATGAGATTGTTATGCTGCAACAGCATAACAACAATACGATCAAGATGTTCACAAATGCCATGAAGAAGCGTCCGTCGTCTTCAGAGGAGCAGCCTGAGGCAAAATGCCTCAGAGCGTGTGATGTAGTGCTGGAGGTTGGGTTGCAGGAAGCAGGAGGTTCAGAGGTGCAACAGGCACCTATGAGGCAAAGAGAAGCCAGAGAACTCACGCTGACGCCAGCTGAGCTGCATGACAAGCTTGTGGAGGTTGACGCTAGTTTATGAGGATTGTTCTCGTCAACACATGCACCCTCCCAGCAGTCAGGGACAAAGCAGCAGAGTGAGGTGGCATTGTCAGCGGTTGAGTTTGGAGCAGATGTTCCACAAGGAGCAGACAGAGTGGTGATGCAGATCAGGGCAGTGGTGCAGTTTGAAGCACCACTGAGGGCGTATGTGTTTGCGGTCCTGGGAAAGGATACGAGAACGGATGACAAAGTAGAAGGACAGCTCCTGACATTAGCTGCGCTCAGTCTGAATGAACCAAGTGACGGAAGTGATTATGGGGAGTCATCAGACAAGACCTCCTCAGAAGGAGAGACCCCTGCTAAATGCTGAGTGCGTTTAGACAAGAAACGCAAGAGAGAGGCTTGGAGGAAGCACAAGGCCGTCTGGCAGGCAAAGGTCAATAAAGACCAGGAGGAGCAGGCCACAGGCCATATTCTGGATGGCCTGGGGGTGTTCATCAGTGGGACATACAGCGGTTGAATTGGTTCTACGGCGGGGCACTAGACCGTCACTTCTACTACTCCTGGCTCATGAATACGGTGTTTGTGAGCGATGAAGCTCTAGCCGCCAAGACATACAAGGAGGAGAAAGGAGAGAGGTATTTGCATACCTCAAAAGAGATGGACCATGTAGTGCCAAGGGGATTCCCAATGAATCCTCAGCAGTTGTGAAAGCTCTATGAGCTTTTACAAAACAAGTTCAAGTCAGTGTCACTGTGCACTGAAGTGTATTACCTGTTGCACAAGTTTCAGTGCATCAGCATCAATTACTATACCATGCTGTGGGATAGGACGATGGCTCTGGTGTGTACACCAGAGTACAAACACATTTTGCCTCCTCTTGACCTTTCTTCCCATCACATGAACATTGTGGTCATGCCGACCCCAGAAGGGTACTTGTGATGGAAAGACTGAGCCGGAAGACTGTTCTTCATGCTTACCAGGTTTGATTCTGAAGGTGTACATTTCACCTTTGATCTGGACAAACTGGCGCAGAATGTACTCTACTTCTGCCGACCAGGAATGATGAATTTGGTGTACGGTATTGCAGTGGATTGGGTGTATCACATCCACTGGCGTACACTGCCGGGACATGCCCTTACACATGGACTGTCCCCCATGGGAAGAGCTCGGAGACAATTTGCAAGGCTGCTGGCCTTGATCCTCACGCATCCTGGGCTGTATCGCGAGGCTGTCGCTGACTACGATGCCACAAATCCCAGCAACCCGTTCATGCCAATGAGCTGGACTGACGTCCAGCTCTGACCCCCACATTTTGACATGGCTACGGCCATCAACATCACCGATGCTGATGTACTGTGCACCATGCTAGCCGACGGCATACCCATCAAGTTGGTAGACCATGCTTATACCTTCGGTGTGGTTTACCTCAAAAACCACTTTCTTGCGGCCAATGCATCCATTGACAATTTCTGTGAGGTCGACGATGAACGTCATCATTGACTGGACATTTATGGAGAGCCTCTCGCCATCCAGCATTGGGACAACTGGTGGTTCCCCACAGACAATGATATGATTTGCCTTCATGCATTGCTAGCCTGAGAGTTTGCTCAAGGTCATGAGTACCTTGAAAGTGGACTGTACTATCCTGTGGGGATGAATCCCAACTGTCGAGACTTGTGGCAACATCGGTCTTGACATGGGCCATATCCCCCATCTCCAGCTCACACTGCCACGTCAGTTCAGGCTCCTACAGCCTCAACATCATTGGGTCCCATCGCTTCATCATTATCGGTTAGCGTCGACACTGAGATGAGAATCAATATGGCCAGCGAGTTGTCGCATCTGCTGTCTGCATAAATATCATGAAATGGACATTCTTGAGCTGTGGAGGACCTGAGTGCCTCTACATTGGACTACATACTGACCTGGACGAATTGTCCCTTCTTACATAGAGACTGCTTACCAGTCTCAAAGGAATGATGGCACTGAAACATGCATTGAATGGAGGAAGAAAGAGATGAATGGAATGGTGGTACTGAAACATGCATCACCAAAATGGAAAATGGAACAACAATTTAGGTCAGGAATGCTGGGAGGTCAAGAGCAAAAGTCATGTGATCTGGTAGTCTGTGCACTGGAAAATTAGTATAAATAGTCCAAGTAGAGTAGAGAATAACCAGGCATTTGATAGGCAAAGGCTCAGTGGTTCACAGGGAGTAAATCACCTAGGCTAGAGTTTATTGAACACCTCTTATTGGAAGTCTATTGGTAGACAAAGGCTCGGTGGTTCCCAGGGAGTAAACTGCTTAGGCTGAAGTTTATTGAGAACCTTCTTCTGTCCATCAGGATATTTTATATTCTGTGAAGCACCCAATATATCAAGCTTATCATCAAGCACCAGTGTGGATTAGAGGAAACTTTCTAAAACTTCAAGAAAGCCCCAGAACTATTATACAACTTGCAACCAAGTACTACACCAACACAAAGGGTTCCAACCCTATCACCAGCAGCAGACTCTGAGGCTATGCAAGTCAAAGCGGTGACCTTGCCCCAAGCCGATTCATGAAGAGTTTGAATGTGGGCAAAGTCGCTTGTTGAATATACGCGAACGTGGCCATTGTCATCTGAAGCAAAGCACTCAAAGGAAAAATACCAATCTACAATTTGCAACTCACTACCAATGAATACAAGGGTAGTGTCATGGTTGAAAACAACGGAACTGATTGGGCCCTTACTACCCTTAATGTTACTATGAAACCGGTACTGGTTGATTTAAGAGATATCAATGGAATCCTCTCAGCATAGGAATAAGTACCTGTAGAGCAGACATAATGAAGAAGGATGAGTAAGTAACCAAAAGGATCATGCAGAGTTAAATCTTGGCAAAAAAGATTATGTAATGAATCCAGACAAAGGTGCTTTGTTTTTAAAAAGGCAATCAATAATTGCAAAGATGGGATGCTTGTATAAAATGATTGCACAAGGAGTCACAATGAGAGACAATGGGAGAGCACAAGCACAAACGAGTAAAGCACCCTATTCTATATCACTTTCCACTCAGTCCTGGAAGTGGATGATGAGAAAGACTTCAATCCAATGTGACAGGTAAACTGTCTTCAATAAAGCTGTCTGTAGTCCATACATCATCAGCCATAGGTATATAGAGTGTCTGCATAAACTACCATTGTTGTCTTCTTCTTCCACCTCAGAGTCTTCTTCATCATTGACTTGAGCCTCAATGTTTAGAAACCGATTCTGTCAAGTAGTGTATCAGTAATGTCTCCAACCTCAACACTTCAAACATACCTCACATCTAACTTTCTTCTTTTGACACACATCTTTGCCTTCATTGCCCTCAGACATAACTTTTCATTCTTGGTCAAGACACTGAAGATATTGTAGTTTATAAAAATCCATTAAAGGTCAATGTCTAACTAGTCAAATAAATCAATATATATAATCATAATCCATCAGTTGTTGGAGGGGTCCATATGTTGGACTTTAAATTCAAATGGTGCCTATCTAAGCAACCTCTTAACTTGAGGGTGGGTTTCTGACATTGAAACTGGTCATGTGCTGCTACTTGGAGATTTCTGTTGATCACAAGAGGAAGTTGGACTTTTGTCATATTTTCTGATGCCAGCCTGTCACCATGCATATGTTCACTTCAGCCTCTTAATTTATGTATAATAAATTGTCATTATAAAAAAACATGAAGCACAAACAATGCAGATATAAAAAAAACAAGGTAGACAGCTAGTTAATTAAGATGAGAATGCTGTGCAATGTGTATATTAACACAATTGTTTGAATAAGAAAAAACAAATACTTACTTGGAAGTAACAGTATCATCAATGGAGCAATCATCCATGGAGAAACTCAAGGAGCTGAAAATGCTTGCCAGGATTGCAAACCGAGTGCCCCAAGTGTGACATGCAAGGCTGTTAAAAGAGACTCAGATCCAGAATGATGTATATTAATTAAGTATCAACTCACTATTTTTTGAGTAGCCTTAATGGGCTCTGCAAACGGAGAGGAAACACATGGTGGACATTCAGAAGGTTGTAAATGAACATCAACAGGGGTGCATTATTGCATTCTCCTGATGAAAGATGGTGTGCAAGAAACTGCAAGCAAATAACTGATTAATAGCAGATTTGTTTCAACATATAGAAAGACTTACATCAGTATCTGATGGACAACTCCTAGTAAGATTGGACTTGACAGATCAGTCATCAGTGCTCCAAGGATAGGATGAGGAGATGGGATTAGAAAAGCATGTATGAGCAACGAGTGGATGCAAGCTCATACTTCAGCTCAACAAAAAAAAAGATGTCAAAGAGACATACCTCAACCGTATTCCCTCCATATAATAATGCCATGAACTTTGCACTCCTACACAAAAGGAACCTTCCCCACCAAGCTGCAGGGGAGATGTTTCTCCTGCACCGCACATGCAGTGGCTCTCAGCATGACCACAATGATTCAGCCATCCTTATGCCCCTCACACACCCCCAACCACAGCTGGCTACTGGTGATTATACATTCCAGGAGGCACTTCTGGTCGACACTCCCCTGTGCAGCCCTGAGGGAAGAACCTTTGTCAGAGATGATTACATGGAAGTTGTAAGGTCTCCCAGGGTAATTTCCCCCCTCTTTTCTGATGACCCTGTCCATACACCAAGAGCAAATCTGCTTAAAAGCATCCCCAGAGATGTCACACCAGCCCAACTCCAAACTCCACCAGGGAAAAGGACTGAAAATCACATTGTTACAAATAGCAGGGGCCTCCAATGCACCGCGACCCCAGCTGAGGGGTGGCCTGGTGTCTATCTTCTTTTGTCTTTCTGGGAGAATGTTGCAGACTCTCAGGTAGAATTTTGGAACAAGGTTACCTCAGCAGGCACAAATATACAAAGGGAAATATAAAAGTAACATCCTAGATATCGTTGACAAAACACAAGCCGTTATCAAAAACTTGGTGGCTGTTGAAAGCAATGTATCTTTGGGTGTATCCTTCCCCCTGCAGAAATCCCCTGTTGGAAATAACCGCTTTCCCAATTCATACCACATGGTAATATCCAGTCTATTTGATGAACAAGTGGAGTACATTACAAGCTTAGAAGTTGTGTCCATGACCAAAATAACTCTTTTCTTTACCCCTTTTGAAGAGCCATGCCCCAAATTTGTGGCAACCATCTTCAGTCTTACTCTACAGAACTCTGAAGAGGCAGCTCATATAATAATGAAGCTTGTCAGGAAACAGTTCCAAGGTTCAAAGGAGGTGATCCAGCACCTGACAGACTGTTCACCCCTACCCCAGGAAGAGGTGCTGGCAGAAATCCTGGAGGCCATTGCGGTAAGGTTCATTGAAGTTAAAAGGAGTATGGCCAACGGTGGGGATTTCCATGGCTGGAACATCTATTTGCATAACTCAAGCCTCAACAATGATGATCATATAAAACTTATCAAACTCCTGAGAGCTTGCACTTACCTGTCAACTTTTGGTTTCGTTATCCCCTTAAGAGGCCAAGACACTCTTCTATGTGTTAATTGCAAGTTGATTGATCATGACATGCCAAACTGCCCATTTCCAAACATTCCAGGCTGGCTCAGATTCAAACCGCCACCACAATTGACTGGGACCCCAAGAATGCATATAATGATGAAATGAGCAATGACTTAGAGGGCAGTTCCTATCCATGCAGAAGAGGAAGAGGTAGGGGTAACTGGAATAAAGGTCGATATGGTTACTAATGTGGGGGAAGAGGCTTTAGATTGTGATGATCAAAAAGCCTTTGATCAATGTCTATGCAAGCAACACGTCCACCCTTGACATTATTACATTGCATTGTCATATTGACAACAATGACCTCATTGTTTCATACTGTATATACTACTTCATTTGTCCTTGTACAGCATCCTTTTCTCCACTCACATCAAGCTCGTCATATTCTCAACAACAATATTGAGGGTTGTAATTCCTTATCATATTATCATGTTCTGCTGTATGAGCTTGGATCCAGTCGTTGCTCATACATGCCTCTCTAATCCCATCTTCTCTTCTTATCCTTTGAGCGTTGACTTGTCTGTCAAGTCCAATCTTACCAGGAGTTGTCTATCAGGATACTGATGTTCATGTTGGAGTAATTCTCTGTCCATACACTTGCTATCTACTCAACTTGACTCCCCTTCTAAATCTTCCTCAATATTTTTTGTATTGTTCCAACTCTTAGCTTGCCAATAAACCTACGCATGATGGTGCTCCCTTTTCATTGTCCTTCAATAAACAAAAAATCATCCAGATTGAACCTGTTGTTTTGTCTTCCAATGTGGTGGATGAAAGCGCTGAAGTTCAATCTGTGCTTCTTGCATGCCGTCTCTCAGTAGGAGAATGCAATAATGTACTATTGTCTGCCAATCACATATATTCCTTGTTTCAGGCGTCATTGTATGGCATGGATATTCAGAAAGTGTCTAACCTTTGGATTTCCAAAGCCCAGTCTAAGTTGCTCATGGCCTTTTGAGTGATTGATGTTTATTTACAACCTTCTGAACATCCATCATGTGTTTTCTCTCCGTTTGCAAAGCCCATTAAGGCTACTCAAAAAATAGTGAGTTAATACTTAATTAATATACATCATTCTGGATCTGAGTCTCCTTTAACAGCCTTGCATGTCACACTTGAGGCACTCGCAATTCTGGCAAGCGTTTTTAGCTCATTGAGTTCCTTCCTGGATGATCGCTCCGTTGATGATACTGTTACTTCCAAGTAAGTATTTGTTTTCTCTTATTCAAACAATTGTGTTAATATACGCATTGCAGAGCGTTCTCGTCTTAATTAACTAGCTGTCTACCTTGTTTTTTTTATATCTGCATTGTTTGTGCTTCGTGTTTTTTTAGAATGACAATTTATTATATATAAATTGAGAGGCTAAAGTGAACATATGCATGGTGACAGGCTGGCATCAGAAAATATAACCAAGTCCAACTTTCCCTTGTGATCAATGGGAATCTCCAAGTGGCACATGACCAGTTTCAATGTCAGAAACCCACCCTCAAGTTATGAGGTGGTTTAGATAGGCACCATTTGCATTCAAAGTCTGACATATGGCCCTTGCAACAACTGTCTTATATAGATTGATTTATTTGACTAGATAGAGATTGACTTTTAATAAATTTTATAAACAACAATATCTTCAGTGTCTTGACCAAGAACAAAAAGGTATGTCTGAGGGCAATGAAGGCAAAGATGTGCATCAAAAGAAGAAGGTTAGATGTGAGGTATGTTTGAAGCATTGAGGTTGGAGACATTACTGATACACTACTTGACAGAATCATTTTCTAGACATTGAGGCTCAAGTCAATGATAAAGAAGACTCTGAGGTGGAAGAAAAAGACAACAATGGTAGTTTATGCAGATGCTCTATATACCTATGGCTGACAATGTATGGATTACAGATGATTTTATTGAAGACAGTTTATCTGTCACATTGGATCAAAGTCTTTCTCATCATCAAGTGGACAGTGATATAAAATGGGGTGCTTTACTCACTTGTGCTTGTGCCCACTCTTGCAGTCAACAACTTTTGTCTGGCAAATCACCTCATCAAAGTGTCAGTATACCTTTCAATGTAGTGACATGTCTCTGGAGGGTCACCATAAAGGTATGCCTCCTTTTCTGTTCTCTGTTATTTTTCATCTCCCTTCTCTTTAGCCAGGATGTGAGGAACTGCTGCATTCATTCTCATGGAAAAACTCATTTGTTTACAAAGTGGCATGTGGAATGTAAAATCAATCATTGGCTCCATTTCCTGACCAGGTTGTATAGTGGTTGAGGCTCTCAAACTTGAGAATGTACAGGACCTTTGTAGAGGCATTTCCGACATTTACTGGGGGCAGGTTCACTCAATTGACCCATTGAATTGGCCATTATACCTCAGAGAACAGAAGATCTTCACTCCCTTGAGTGGGTCTTGGGTCCAATTGACACAATGGCTGTTTGATGGGGACTGGCCTATGTTGCAGACTATAATGACTTTGGAGCCAAAGTTTATGTTGTACCCTGTTTGAACAATCATTTGCAATTATGCCTGATGAAGCAGAAACACATCAATGCTGAGTCATCCATTTTAAAATCACATTGACCACATCACTCTGACGCAGCTTTACTTGATGTGGCTGAGATCAAGGCAGTCTGAGGAGATCGATCCATGATCGTAGTATTTGGACAACAAGAGGGTTTCACAGGTTGGGTGACTTCAATTAATGGAAACATGCTTTCAATATATGACCATCATGCTGCATTGCAGGTGCAGAATCTGTTTTCTTGTTTGAACAGTACTGATTGACTGCTTTTTAGATTGAAGCACTCATGGACTATGTTAATTTTTATTACAGTCCACTTATTATGGATGCTCATATGGCTGAAGTGAAAGTGGTGCTGCCAGGCATACACAATCCATTGATCGAGCGAGTCATGATTATTATTCATAGCTCTCCCCTAACAATAAGACCAATAGTCAACCCTCAGAGCTTATAAATACAAAAAATCAGAATCGCCATTTTCTGGAATGTTACATTTGTGTTATTGGTTCACATCACCTGAAAAACTATGAGGGAATCATCAAATCAACGCTGAGGAGTAACAATGTTCTAGTAGAACTTAATGCCACTCTTTATCAGGAACTCCTTCATCTTTGGAATTTGGCCTACCAGTAAGTTAGAACTATCATAATTAAAGATATTGAGTCTTGATCATATATGTAATGATTCCCTTCAGTCATGACCGGAACATGAAACCATTGATCCTCAAAAACGCAGTGGTTGGTTTCAAAGACATCAAGCTGCTGGTCAGTGACCAACTGCCTCCCAATAATTTGCCACCTAGGTCCAACTTACCTCTGTCCTTGGTTTCTTTGATAGCTTCAACTCCTCTTCCTCCTGCATTAAGCCTATATCTTAGTCCTGCATGAAACCCATCTTTGCAAACTCCAAATCCATCTTCTGCATTTTGTATGTTTTCTCAAACTTGAACAGTCTCACATGTCTTACAATCTGTCAGCATATTGTGCATGGATGGATGACAAAAACTTCACTGGAAAAAAGGTTAAAGTCTATGCTTAATGATCCAGGTTGGAAAAATGGTGATTATGAAGGTAGAAGGGGGTTATGGGTAGGAACAAAAGGTTCTTTTGTGTTGGTCAAAGTTAATCATATTAAGCTTTGTGTGCCTTCAAAGTATGTCACTCCAACACGACCCTCTGTCAGGAGAGAAAAGGTTATGATTATGGATGTTTTGTTCATGGGTATATCAGGCAAAGTCTTGGCTCTTGGTAAAGCTTAGAAAGCCAACTGTGTGTTTTCATCAGATGAAGGAGGTGCACCTATAACAACATCTAGAGATTCAGTTGTAGTAATTGCTTGAATATGTATCAGTAGTTGCCTGTTGACATAAATTATATCATGGATGTGATTAGACTATTTTGATACCCTCATAGTAGGTGATCCTGACACTTGATTTCATGATTATGAATCTTTCAAGTTGTTGGACTGATTCATATATTGGATACGTCTGTCAATAAACCAACATAGTTTGGAGATAGGCAGGTGAATATTTTCTGGTGAATCTGATCTACATCGGCTTTGGCATATGTCAAGGTAAGTGTCCTTGTTCAATGTGGTGTATGGGTTTCTGACTTCTTTCTTGTGGTGACTTCCATGGTATTATATAATCTGACACCATCAGCATCAAAGTCAGCAGCAGCTCAACAGAACAGATTAGTGAGTTTTTGATCCTGTGGATGTTCTGGTTTCCTCTCTGGTGTTTCACACCCTTCCACAATGATTATATTTCTATCTCCACAATCATGCTTTGGCTTTTGCTGCTTTGGCATTTGATTCAGCTTTTAGGACAAAGACCCCTTTGTCTGGGTTCATTACATAATCTATTTGGGGCCTTCAATTGTTCTTTCATTTCTTTTGTCACACACTCATCCCTTTTCAATACGAGTGCAAGGCAATTAGCATGTTTGCAAGAGATGAGTGTGTTAATGCACAGGAAACAAATTGCATGGGTGAGCTATCAAAGCCCTTTTCTTTCTTTCAATATATTGAAAAAAGGTTGGAGACATCGACAAAGAGTTGGAGTTTGGAATGTATTATTGAAGTTTCCTTGACTGTGAGGGTCTCAATTAACTTGGTGATCTTGATATCAATGCAAAGTTTAGCTAAAAAAAAACAATGAACCGGTTTTATATTACATGGAGAACTACCCAGGATTATTGGTTATCTATCTTTTTGTGTCATCCTTTAGGCTCTCCCCATTCTGCTTTTTTACATGAACAATGGCAAGAAGCTTCAAGTTTGCCAGTGTACTTATGCCAGGTGCAAGGATGAAACAATTTCAGGGACTGAAAGAGGGCATCTGGTCCCTCATTGCACGTGGAAGAAGCACAATGATATGGACTAGACCGTGCAAGTTGTTGCCATGGTCAATGCCTCTCAAGAAGTGGCTTTGATGGCCCATAATGCTTAACTGGCTAATGCAATAGATAATCTTCTGATTGGCAGCCTCACTTTACATCTGTCTGCAGTAGAGCTGTCTTCTCCTGGAGCAGATACTCAGTTTTCCAGGACAAGGAAACTTATGTTCCTCTTGAAAGACATTGAGAATGCCTTAGGCTCCTTGCATGCAGAGCTATTGATGATAGGAGTTGTGTCTGCTCAACCAGACAATAAAGCTTTGTCTGACAAGACAATAGTGCTCAGCCGCATCAGGCAGACAGTGGTTGAAGACAGAATCAAACTCATTAACCTGGCAGTGCTGAAGATTACAGCTGTGGTAGAAAGCCACCAAGCAGTTATGGTAGTGTATGACGATGTCTTCTTGCTCCTTGATGTTACTACCCAGTCATGGCAGGATGCGCTGCAGAAGTGTATTGCAGAAACCTAAGCAGCTGCTGGGAGCACATTTGATAGTGGTGGGTTTACCAAAGTACATTATGTGGTATTGTCTACTGATAACCAATGTATGTAGCCCTGCACTTCCTTTCTGGCTTTCTAGGAGTAGCTCCTTTTCTGCAGGCCATGATTCTCATGATTGCTGTCTGCCACGTTGTCCTCTGACTCCCTCATTGGGGTACCTACTGGCTCTTTGAAATGTGCGAAAAAATTCTAAACTTGGTTGTTGAAAAGGTCCCCGCCACATCACAGATGTTCTCATTCTTGTTGTCTGGTAAATTCTGTTGCAACATTTGTTTGGCAATGAAATCCTTGAAGTTAGAAAGGAAGTTGGAGGTTTATGCAGTCTGCCAAGCATGTCACACAATATACCATGTGCTTCCAAAAGGCAGCAAGGGTAAAAAGTACATCAAGGTTGAGGAAGAGGACATCTATAACAGTATTCCTGTATATCCACAGCACTGCAATGCAAAGCACCATGGCCACAAATGTAAAGAAGTACTCATTTGGCCAAAGTCAATTGGAGAGCAGAAATTTGTAATCTTTGTCCCTGTGAGCCCTTATGTCATTTTCAACTTTCATGACTGGCTTGCAGGATTGCTTTTGCATGAGGGATATGAACAAAAGATGGACAAGGCTTGGAAAAAAATGGTTGTTCTGCCAGATGGGAAGATAACCAATATCTTCCAAGGTTCTGCCATCCAGGACTTGAACAGTCCTGATGGTAAAACTCATTTTAGTGTGTGTGGTGGTGACAGCGCTAGGTGCTATCTGTTCTCACTGGGTGTTGATTTTTTCAATCCCCTGGACAATAAGCAAGCTGGAAAGAAGATATCTGTGGGCATGATCTCTCTTGCATGCCTAAATTTGCCAATTGAGGAACGGCACAAATCAGAAAATTTGTTTGTGCAGCTAATTCCTGGCCTGCGTGAACTCTCTGTGAAAGTGGATGTTTTGAATCCTTATTTGAAACCCATTATCAATGCTTTTCTCAAACTTTGGACAGGTGTTTTCTTCAACCAGACTGCCAAGTATCTTTATGTGCACATCATACACTGTGCTATCATTCTTGTGATTTGTGACTTAATGATGGCACAAAAAGTGGGAGGCTTCACTGCAATAAGTCATGAAAAGTTTTGTTCTTGGTGCAAATGTTCCAGATCACTTCATGGATACAATGATTACAACTATGATTTCTGGGTACCGTGCACCAATGCAGAATCCAGGGAGCAGGTGGAGAAGTACCTCAACACTTCCTCTCCAGAAGATGCTCAAGATATTGTCAACAATTTAGGTGTTTGATGGACTGAGCTTCTCAGGCTACCATATTACAAACTGTCATTGTTTCTTGTTGTTGATGTCATGCACAATCTGTTTCTTGGCCTGATTAAGAAGCATTTCCACAGCATCCTTGGCTATGATGAGGAAAAGACAAAGAAAGGTTGAGAGAGGGGAAAGCCTACAAAAGGTCTTGTTGTCAAGATATGTTTTTCAGCAGAAAATCCCTGACCAGAGAACAAATCACATGCCAAGGATGTCTGTGCACTTATTAAATGGTTATCACAGCCAATGCAATTTAGTGAGCAGGAACAAGAATATGAAGATGCAGTTAGAAAATGGTCCAGAGCCAGTTTGCCGGCTTTGTGGTGTGTTGCAAAAGGATTAGATGGCTGCAAAACATTTCCTTGCCCCACAAGATTTACGAGAGAGTATTATGCTCAAGCTATTGTCATCTGGGTAGGACAGCTCAATTTATTCATTTATTGGCACAGCTAATTAGCCTAAATAGCAATTGAAACAAGCTGCAGATGATGAGATTTGGCAGCCTGGGAGTGTTTTCACAGATGAAGAGATGAAGATGATTGCGGACGATCTAGAATTTGTTATAAAGCCTTTATGGATGCCTTTGGTCCCTCTTTCATCCAGATCAAAGCTCAAAGCAGATGAGTGGCAAACTTTAGGCTGTTTGAATTTGCCTCTGTCGCTGATACATCTCTGGTCCAAGCACCATGAACAAGACAGATTAGACTTTCTGCAACTTACCATGTCACTTATGTTGGCAGTTGTGCTTGCCACCTCTCAAGTCACTAGCAATGAGCACTGCATCCGCTATCTCAAGTTCATGATGGAATATTGAAAAGGACTCCAGCAACTGTTTCCACTCTACAAGTGCCTTCCCAACCATCATGTTGCATTTCACATTCCAGAGTTCATCAAACTCTTTGATCCTGTTCATGGGTGGTGGGCCTTCCCGTTTGAGCATGCAATCAGTCAATTACAGTGTTTGTTGACAAATTATAAGAAGCATGAGTTCTCCCCCAACTGTCAGGGGACTCCTCATTCCTTTCTTCTTCCACTCTTTATTCCTTTACTCTTCTTTCATTCACTTCCTTATTTCTTCTATCATTCTCTCATTTGCTGTTACTACTTTCTCAACACTATCTGTTAGTACTATTCTCAACCTTTGAGGTGCTCTAGTTCTTTAGCTATCACTCAGACAAGTGTGGTAAGCTGGAGTTTGCCTTTCTGACTTCTAAAGTCCGGAGTTTTCCTCCCTTGTTTGCACAGTTGTTTGGTTAGTCAATTTTCGAGTTTTTAAGGTTTTGTTGTACTGTACAGTTGTTTCCCACGCTTCAGAAGCCCCAGAAGCGTCCAACCTGGCATAGGGAATCCCTAGACTTGTTCTCTTTGGATCTTCCTCTGCCAGGTAAGTAGTTATTATGATATTGTCAGTACATACTCTAATACATTTTGGGTTTCCCTCTGCCAGCTGTGTGACTGAGCCACAGCCTCTAGAGGTTGCCCTTACACCAACTCTCTTGGTTGTCAATACATACATTGACCAAGAGATCAGATGAGTACGAGAAGACCATGTTATGATCCTGGCACAAATTTTCCAATTTAAGAGGTCTCTTTTTCAAGCAAAGTTGCCCCAAGGTTGTCAAAGATTGCCTATCATTATTTTGATTCAGATGAGCAGGAGACCTTCAATGAATCCTCATTAGAAGTCAAAGGTAAACTTGTTGCCCTCCTCTCTCATTTCACAGATGCCTTCAGAAAGGCTCGACCAGATCATGCTGTTTCATCCCACATGCTCATGCAATCTCATGTTTGCCATATAGGTCTTTTGTACACAACTGAATCAAGACATTGTGGTAACAGGTCTGTAATACTGTGGAGTATTCCTGCTCTGTTCATCATCAAGCAGATAATTGAGTTTCCAGAGATGGGCTTGACTATCACTTCTGTATGCCAGGCCAAGCCGCAGATGCAAGGAATTTGGATTGTCGGACTGCATCATCTTCCTTTGGATATTGTCCATGATCTATATGCAGCATGGCCTGAGCTTGGAGCAAGTGTGTGGAATGCCCATACAGATACGCAACTCAAGGCTGCAATAGTTTCTGATATTGAAGTACATTGTGTGCAAATGGAATGAAATGAATATATCGCAGTTGTGTCAACAAGGCATGTAAGTGTCTCAAGCATTTCTGTTTTTTAAGAAGTGTATTTATCCCAAACTTAGTT
This sequence comes from Termitomyces sp. MG16, assembly GCA_003313075.1. NCBI lineage: Eukaryota > Fungi > Basidiomycota > Agaricomycetes > Agaricales > Lyophyllaceae > Termitomyces > Termitomyces sp. MG16. The sequence continues at coordinate 25,644 of QGOA01002763.1, forward strand.
TTTACCTTGACAAGTGGCACAAGCTTTGTATACAATCTAGTTAATGCCTTGTAGCTTTGTGTCTGAGGCAATCACTATCTTTGTGTTGTGGGCAGAGTATATGTTCATCTGGAACATCTGCAGAGCTGGAGTTGCTTGTTGTCTCATGTCAACTCACTACCTGCCTGCAGACAAACAAACAAATTGAATTGCTCCCAACTTGTTCATTCAACAAAGGTGCATACTTGGAAGCGATGTGGAACATGTGTGGCTATGATCAAAACCCATTGTTTTATTTTCTCAAAGAAAAGAGTTTTCATAAATGTTGCAGGACTCTATATGTTCTGCTTTTCATTCCCATGGTGCACTGTACCAACCAGCTTTCCACTGAATTTATCCATGCCATCCCCAAGAATCTGTCAGGAAAGATAGTGAGTGCTGGACTTGTCTTTGTGCCATTTCTGATTAAGTAAAACCTCCTAGCTCCGACATGTCTTGCAGGATGAGGTGAGAAAGTTGAAAGAAAACAGGGAGGTAATGGTGGACTTCTGCTAATTGTGTTACTATTGGCTCAGGGCATAGACTTTATATGGTTAGGAGAAGTGGCTGATCATTGTAAAGTGCCAGGTGGAGGTTGTTCTAGGTAGACAGGCAAAATGGAGGGCATTCTGACACCATTGATTCTCTGTTTGATCAAATGCATGGTAATCACAAATTTGTCAAGAGAGGCAGTGGTCATGATTCAAGTCTGAAAGGTTCCTTAAAAAGAGATCAGCTAAAAACTTGAACGAGGAATAAATCCAAGTCACCAATCCTCTAGTATTAGTTCAAATCCTCACATGAATTACACAACCAGGCCTTCTTCAATTAAACAACCCTTGAGGTATCCAGCTCATCAAAATGCTTGTGATCATTTGCCTTCGCAGATGGGCTGATGCTCCATCTACCGGAATTCTAAGCAAATAGACTCAATTGAGGCACTGTCTCTGGAAGTACCTTGAACATGTTTATAGGCAGTGGAGGTGGTCAGATCGGTTTTCTAGGTCAAACTGGAGGGTTCAGGACTTGCAAAAAAGGAGGAGGAAGAAATTTTGGTGAGTCTGAGACAGAACAAATTTGTTTATAAACAGGCAGTATGACAGACAACTGGCCTGTTTGGACACATGGCACTTTCTGGGGGTCCTGGGCAGCCCACAGCACAAACAATGCCAAACTTGACCGTTGACAGGTTGGCAGGATAACCACCTTCAAGTTAGCCAACAGCCAGATATCTGTTGTGATTTTGTATGCAGTAGCAAGGACGTCAATGTCAACCTTGCATGAACATGTCTTCGACATACAAGAATCCTGATAGCTTGGATTCCTGTTGTTCTCTTGACACCATGGAAGCCAAGATCATTGCATGTGCATTCGATGTTTATAAAATCCCAAAGGAGCTCTTGAATCTACTATGTCGCATGCTTGCCGACAGTTGTGAGTTGTGCAGGCTGGAAGTGTGTGAACACGTCAAGCCAGTGTGCAAGATGTGATGTCACCGGATAGGCATATGAGAATCCTGAGAGCTCCATCACCCTCTTATTGAGAGTCTCCAAAGGTAGAAAAAAGGTTGGAGGGAGCACAGCGTGTTGGAGAGTGTTGGAGGTTGAAACTACAGTGTGTTTGTATCTCTTTAGGAGGGGAGGGGATGAGGAAGGGGTAAGTGAGGCAGCTCCCAGCACAAACAATGCCAAACAAAGTGCCAACAATGCTTTGTTCTGGCGCATCAACAGGAGAGGAGGGGAGGAGAAAGAGGTGGATGAGGCAGCCCCTAGCATGAACAATGCCGAAGGGGTGGGTAAGACAGCCCCCAGCATGAATGATGCTGATGCTTTGTTCAGGTGCATAGGTGCTGAGAGAGGGCATTTGGGTGTTCTCTGGGGGTCCTGAGAGAGGAGCAGGGCAATGGGCAGACAACTTAGCAGCATGAGAATATACCTGGATTTTTCTCTTATAAGCTCAGTCTCACGAGAACGTCCCCTATTTCTCCCTCTTCACTTGACCACCACTATCATCTTACGACAATTTATGTCCTACATGTTCATAGGCTCTGTTCTATTCAAAGTTTTTCCTGCTGAGGCATGCCCTATGATAACGAATGACATGCAGCCTGATTCCTTCCAAATCCTGCTTCTGGTATGTGGGGTTTCTTGTAAATTTGTCTTAGTCCTGTTTTCCTCACAATGTCATAGGCATTCTCATTGGGAGCATTGATTCTATCTTTGACAAATTTATTGCCAACGTTTACACAATGTTTTGTAGCCCGATCATAGGTGCCCTGGCAATACCTCAGGACAATTTTGTTCCCAGTGGGTTTGTCATGTATACAGTCTGGTTATGCATTGTTTCAATGGTTATTTTCGTGATTTTGGCTTTTGTCTACATTATAACGTTCACTTTTGATGTGAGTTTCACACTCTCTTTCCAGAATCCTTGTCCTTGAGTTCCTTACTCAACTAGGTCTCTGAAGTCTCAAAAATTGTCATCTTGTTCATAGCTATGTCTATGAACTTGGCCTTTTGCTCTGGATGCATTGCCATTCTGTCTATCATCATTTCTTTGCAACCCTACATTGTGATTCTCTTTATCATCATCTTCCCGCTAGCAATTGTATTGACTTCCGGTTTGCCGTTTATTTTTTTCTGACTGAATGCCTTATTTTTTTCTACATTACACATGTACAATCTCAATTTATGTATTCCATTATATCGTTTTACTTGTTCTTTTTTTTGATTTAAATGTAAATTTTGATGAGTGCATCACATTGTATGATCATCAAAGAACCCGATGAACAGTGTTGACAAGTGTGTCACATATTGTATGATGTGTGACATGCTCATCAATGTGATAGGTGTTTCTAATCTGTGTTTCTACAGAAATACTCAAACATTATCTAATCTATGTTTCCTGAGGAACATTTAAGGTTTTTCTAATACAGTTTTTGTGAGAGAAACAACAACCGCGATGTATGATCATTGTTGCTGATACGTCGGACTCGTGGTCTGGTGCCAGCACGCGGGTTTCCATATGAGTTTGTCACCATTTATTGTAGGCCTTTCTCAGGGTGTCCAGACAGGCAATGAAGTGTTGAGCGACCCATGTAGGATCCAGATTCCTATGAGGATACTTTTCTATGACACATGCTGCAAACTGGTTGGCAAGTTCAAAATTCCATATATTCTGGGAGGAATGGATCCAGATTTGGGGTTCATTGATGTTTGGTCCCAGAGCAGTGTCATCTGCGGCAAAATTTGCTATGTCGACAACAGACGCAAGAAGCTCTGGCTGCTCATTGACAACCTTGAAGAAGTCGACATCTTTCTTGATACCTAAAACAAATTTCATCTCCTCTCTAATAATGCGCATACAAGTATTGTGATAGTCGGTGTGATTGACACATGTCTGAGAGACCTTGAAGGGAAATGTCCTGGGAACTAGTACCTTCCTCCAAGCAGGAGTACAGAGTCCATTCATCTGGTCCCATAGCTCTTCCACTTCTTCTTCAAGTCTCCTGACCGTATTCAACAGGTAGTTGTCGTCATCTTTGTCATGTTGGTTATCATTGGGAGCACTGCCTCTGATGTCGTTTCTATGGGCAGGCTGAGCAAAATCGGAACTATTTGGGGCAGTGACCTAGAAGAGATGGAACATTAGAGCATGCATCAAGACGTTAGAATGAAAGGGCATACAGTGTTGATAGAAGAGGGAAGCTGCAAGTCGCTCATAGTGTGCATTCCGTGCATTGACAATGATTTAGAGCAAGACAAAGCGAGCTCAAAGGATGAATCGTCTTGAGATTCCAAACTCCGATTCTTTGTTTGAAGGCATCATATGACTGTCTTTTGACTACAAACTTGCGAACAGCATGCTCATCACCTTCAAACCACGCTCACCCCCTTTGAAACATTGCCTGTTCTGCTAAGTGATTGGCAATGTGAAAATCAATGTCTCATGCACAGGCTTTCCCAAATGAAAGAACTGGCTGGATCAATTGGCAATTAAAGTGTTGGTGGCTTGCAATTTGGGGAACAGGAGACGCAGAAATATTGACAGTGCCCTGGAAATGGTGTCCAAGCTGTCAAAGTTGGATTTATCATGTGAATGAACTTGTACAAGAGTGACAGGACTTGCTCCCATGTGACGAGGCTGCTGTATACTATGACCAAGGGTTGCTTTGCCAAATATTGGGCTAATGGACAGAAAAAAATTTTGGTGAGAAGTCTGTGAGAAAAGCAGAGTAGCAGAGAGAAAGATAAGTAGAGAACCAGAGAGCTCGGGGAGAAAACAGGTGAGCTTGGCGAACCCAAACCTTGAGGGAAAAAAGCGAGTTTGGGTGAATCCAGAACTCGAGGAAAAGGAACGAGCTTGGGTGAACCCAGCACTTGAGGTAGCTCATGTGGTGGTGTGGTCACAAGGAGTCAGACACACTGGATTTACATGATGCCCATGGGATTCCTCCCATCCACATTACTAAGCAACTTCTCTTGATTGTCTTTATCTTGTATGTAATGTAGTTGGGAATAAAATATTTATTCTCATTCTCATGCCATTAAATTTAGCGACATAGATATCCATTACTCTCTACCTATATAAAAGGAAAAAGATAAAAAAGACAATTTATTTCTGTATGTTCAGAGTCTAGAAGAGTTATCATATTCTAATGGCTTTTGGTTTTCTAATGCATCTATAATACAAGATCAAGTTTCCACCATTGCAAATACCTCTTCCAAATTTCTTATATGAAGAGGATCAGGAAGGGGCGAACTGGCTCAACACACTGGGCATGATTGAAAGAACTTTTCACCCCACCACTTGAGACCACATTCTGAACAGAGTCTGTGACTGCAGTAAAGACTGTGTGGTAAAGTAAACAAAATGACAAAATAGATAATGGTTTTGACTTGCAGTAATAGACCTGTGATCGGCTTATAGCAGATAGGACAGATGGCAATCTTCCATAGCTTCAAAACAATCTACGGTGATTGTTATTCAATGCGGAATGTGAGGGATCAAATACAACATCATACTGGTGCCAGATGATCCCTCTCAGCTGTGACAGCTGTAAGTTCATCCGTGGTCACCGTGAGTCGATTTTGCTCATTCAGAAATTGGGCTCTGAGAGTGTTGCAATCCTGGCAGATCAACAGTTACAATGAAATCTCATTTATAAGAAGACACAAACAAGCAAAGCTTCATCTCTTTGCTTCTGGAGCACCAAAACTTCTTCCTTTGCACAATTCAACATAGAATTTAGCCGAGAAATCTCCTGAGATTGTTTCTCAAAAAGAAGAGGGATGCCGATAATAAGAACCTTACTTGATTTTTGTCCTCCTTGAATTTCTTAGCTGCTCGAGAACATTCCATTTTGACAGCATTTCTGGGCTGTGTCCTTTCTGAGAAACAGTTGATATACTGAGAGTCATGGTTCCTGGTTCTGACCTCTGGCAAGGTTGCCTGTGAGCTCATGATGAGGTCAAGAGCATTGAAGAAGAGAAACTATTATACCGTCTGACTTTTGACATCCTTGAAATCTGATTCTTTGTCTGAGAAAAAAAGCTCCCCCTTAGGGATGATCAACATCTTCTTTTTCCGAGTTCAAGCAGCAGCAATACTGGGAAGAGAGAGGCACAGATCTCGGGCGCAAGACTTGTTGGGTCGATCTGCAGGCATGGGATGCAAAACGGATAGAGGGTATCCATTCTAGTTTCTTTCTGTTTCTCTTTTTGAGAGAATTTGGATGATGGCAACGAGGCACCCAGGCAAACACAAAGGCAATGATGATGAATTAAAATTTAACCGGCGGCAATCATATGTCAACCATTTCTCTTTCGACGCAGATATCTAGACACCAATATCACAGACTGATGCTGAAGCTCAACCCCGGAACGAAGTGTAACGCAACAGTTCATCTGTGCTTGCAAAGGCAACATTTCTATTTTCAGGGCTCAACCGCACTTCTTGGTCTGGGTCGATAGTGCACACAACACTAACCTGATGGTTAATCTCCTAGATAGTGACCTTAATGTGATTTTGTTCACAACAAGTGTGATTTTTACTCCCTCTTGTAGAGCATAGCGAATAATGGACTCATTGTGGCGACTGTTAACTGCAAACACATCAACATCCAGATAGGCTGTCAAGTATGAATAATATTCACTGACCCCCTCAACAAGGTTGACTACAAGTAGGATGCTGTCAACAAGTATTTTGCGTTCTCTAGATAGGACGTAAGCAGTATAATGCATCTGAAAGAATGTGCTCGTTAGTCGTAACATAGAAAACCGTGTTTCTGGCATCTTTCTCTTCCACCGTCCATTTCCACTTTGACTGGAGCGACAATGGGCCCACATGATGGATAATACTACTTGTCCTCATGAAGAACAAGCACATTATGTGATGGAACTTTTCAGACAAGATCTCTGTATAAGTTTTAATGGAATAAAGACTGACCATTGACCTCCATTAACGCTTCTCATCATCGAGCCCTTTGAGAGGAGCAGAAAACTCATCATAGTCCTTGAAATAAGCCATGGCATGACACAACTAATGTAGAATAGGTGTGTATCAGTGAGTAAGAGAGCCAATACGTTGTCACGAGTGCCCAAAGATTGGTGACCGGGTCATGTTTCTGCCCAAAAGTGTTCAACAAAACTTAAAACATGGAAAAATTTTAGCTCCGATATTGACATGGTTATGATGGATACATACATTTCATTTTAACCGAGAAAGAAAAGTATATCCTGGATATGGGAGAAAAAGTCAACAATCAACTAACTCTGTCATACCAGTGCATGTATATGTGAGGACAAAATTAAGCATCCAGCATTGGAATGGCTGGACATGTGCAAATTCTTCCTGATCGAAGATCTGCGTACGTTGTATTGCATCTACTAGAAAATATTGATTGAAATTAATGCTTTGCGCTTTGGAGAGGAAGGGAATGCAGCAGGGTAACTGCAAATCACGTGTTTGAAAAATTTGGAAATAAGTAAAAGTGTAAAAAATAAACAATGCTTGCACAACGTTCCCCTTGTCATATCACATTTCACAAACAAAATTTTTTTCTTGAAGTTTTTCAAGTGTTGCAAGACTCAGATGTTTTCTTGGATCTGCTTCGAAACGACGGAGATTGCTAACACGTACACGTTTCAATGAAACAACTACCATGATTTCATCCCACTTGAACCTTGCGCAATGGGCTTCAATCTCAGTGACTGGCGCTGCTTTGAGTTGTGAATGTGTCCGAGTGCTCCAGATGCTCGCTTCAAGCTCAGAATACTCCTGGTATGGGTCATGGGGGATATCAGACGGCTGATGATGTACCCCAACAATCCAGACTCCTTGTAAATGCCTACTCTCTCGAGACACTTTGGGAAACTCAATGATCTGTTTAATGGTAAACGGAGCAGGTGTACCATGTAATGTTATGGAGCTGTTGCCATGGTGCCTCATCTGAGTTGTGAAAGATAGACCATGGTGCCAAACTTGAGATTGTGTGATTGCATCTGATCGGATGAGTGCATGCGGGTCAGCACGTTTGATTGTGTTTATACTTTCAAGGGAGATGGAAGCAGTTTTCCCTTTGACGCCTAAATCCTCATCAAAAGACTGGACCTCATTTTCCAAATCCTGAAATGTAGCTGCGTCATCATGCTCAGTTGCAAGTATGCCATGAGCTTGAGGTTGAACTAGAACTTGAAAGAATTTGAGGCACTCCTTAACAACCCGCAGACAACTTTCCTTGAAAAATAGGCCTCTCAAGTTGGCAGCTTTATGCCAGGATCGAAGTATCGTTTCTTCATATTCATCTAGTTTTCTCAAGTCAGAATCAGCTCAACCTAGAATAGGCAGAGGATTTACATTTCTTATAATTGGTTGAAAGCCATTGCAACTGACCGATCGTGCGTTCAAATGGGAAGGCCCACCACCCATGGACAGGACCATAGAGCTTTATGAACTCTGGAATGTGAAAAGCCATGTGGTGATTAGGGACACACTCATAGAACAGAAATATTCTCTGGAGTTCTTGCCAATATTCAACCATGCGATTTATATATAGTATGGAGTGTGCTTCACTGGTGACTTGAGAGGTTGCCAAGGTAATTGCGGTCATGAGTAGCATGGTAAGATGCAGCAATTCCGTGTGTTTGGTATCTGACCATTTCTGAACCAAGGAGATCAGCAAATTTAAGCAACCGAGTATGCGCCATTCATCAGCCTTGAGTTTCAATCCTGACAGAAGAGGAACTGAAGTTACCCAGGAGGTCTTTACGATATAATCCATATCATCTCTGATGCTATGCATCTCTTCATCTGTTAACACATTTCCAGGTTCTATATATGTGTTGGTTTTGACTTGTTTCATTCTCTGTGAAAGGATGTTAGTTGCATTCAATAAGAAAAATGTCAGTGCGTGTCCAAGTTACAATAGCTCGTGAGTACTCCTCTCTTGTAAGTCTCTTCACGCCAGATTGCATTTCACATTGAAGACCTCTGGCGACATAAACCAAGGCCAGTAAAGCAATTTTAGCCCATTTTTTCACTGCACTTTCAAACGCAGTATCCTTGTCGCTGAATTCCATATGTTCCGATAGCCAATGAAGGAGTGACTGCGCAGCTTTCATAGACAATTTTGCCTGCGGCTCAGGGTTATCAAAAGTGAATGGTATCTTTACAATTAATGCTTTATGTGGAACAACTTCTTTCCGTCTACTCTTTTTATCTTTGGGGTTGTAACCAAGAATGCTCCAAAAATGCTCCTTGATGAGACCAAGAAACAAGTTATGCATGGGATCGACGACGAGATAGGACAATGGCTTGTAATAGGGCAACCTGAGAAGTTCAGTCCATTGTATACCATATTTTTCTACCAATTTTTTGGCCACTTCTGTAGAGGGAGCAGATATGTATTTCTCCGCCTTTCGCCTACAGTTGGCATTGATATGCAAAACCCAAATGTCGTGTTCAAAATTATTGTAGGAATGAAAAGACCTGCAGCATTTGCATTGGGAACAGAACAATTCGTGGTTGATTGTAGTAAAGCCTCCAACTTTCCGTGCCATCGGGAGGTTGCAGACAACAAGGATAATGGCACAAAAAATCAACTGCCCATAGAGATAGTCTGCAGTCCAGCTAAACCAAACACCTTCCCAAAATGCCGATGATTGGTTTCAGGTAGGGGTTGATACCGTCCACCTCCACGGAAGGCTCGTGCGGACCAGGAATCAGCTAAACGTAGAGATTCTCAGGCTTGTGCCATTTTTCTATAGGTAGATTAAGATATGCAACAGAAATCATTCCAACAGAGATCTTCTTTCCAGCTTGCTTATTGCCCAGCGGATTGAAGAAATCCACTCTGATCGAAAATAGATAACAACCAGCGTTCGTGTTGCCAGAGAGACTAAAGTGAGTGTTGCCATCGGGCCCCATGAACTCCTGAATTGCAGAGCCCTGAAAGATATCTGTTATTTTCCCACCTTCGGAAGCATGCATCTTCTCCCAAGCTTGGTCCATCTTTTTCTCGTAACCGTATTGGGACAGTAAACCTGCGAACCAATCTTTGAAGTTGAAAACAACATAGGGCCGTATGGGGACGTATATAGTGAGATTCAGTTGCCCAACAGATTTTGGGCAAACAAGCAGCTCCTTACACTTCTTGCCATGATGCCTGGCACTACAACGCTCTGGATACACCGGAATGTCATCATATATATCCTTTCCATTGTCTTCGCCACTCTTGCCCTTGATTGCTCTGTAAATCGAGTGACATGCTGAGCAGGCCGCATATACCTCAGATTTCCCTTCCAGGCGCAAAGTCTTGATTGCAACACGAATGTCATGAGGGAACATTTTGTAAAAGTGCAAACCCAGAGCGGTCAACGCATGAGGAAGAGCTTCCATGACAATGTCCAAAAGCTTTTCGCACATTTGGAATAACCAGTATGTGCCTCAACGAGGAAGGTGGAGAGTGATGTGGCAAACAGCAACCATGAGTATCACCACCTGTAGAAACGCCGCCACTCCAACAAGGCTGGGCAAGAAATGTGCCCCTATGAGGAATCATCAATAATCAGGAAACACATGAATCTGCTGGTACTGACCGGTGTCAAACTTACTCCCAGCTAAAGCATCCTCCTGAGCAATGCGTCTCGCCAAGGCATTTTGCCATGTCTGCATTGTGACTTCGAAAAGGCTGTGGACCATATCCCACAACGACCATACTGTTTCATAAGTTTTGACCACAGCCGGAATCTTTGACATTGCCATTGGAAAAAGCTTGGCTGATTCCTCTGCCAGAGCTTGTTTGATGTTGCCTAGTTCCTTGATATTGGCTGCCAGCTTAATGTTGCTGGCTCCAGTTGGGGCATTCCCGATAGCCTTGATATCTGAATGCAGAGTTTTGAGACCATCCTCAATTTTGTGAAGTAGAGAGACCAATTTTTTCATTCTAGTAAAACGAGAGTCTAGCGCAGGAGCAGCAATCGATGGCTGTATCACAGCAGGGTGAAAATTGAGGTTGCCAATTGGGAGATTATCAATTGCTCTTGACAATTCAGCGTTATGAGCTGCCTGAGCCGCCTGATTAGCAGATACCATCGATCAAATCTTCTCAGTATTATTGTTTGATTGATGTTTTTTATAAGTGCGAAGGTTAACAAAATGCCCTCATTGAGTGTCTGAGATCATCTCTTCCTTACACTGTGCGAAGGTACACTGGCATAAAATGAGCTTCTTGTCATTGTTGTCTGTGTCTTTCATGATTGAGGAAGAATGAGATGGGATGGGGGGACAAAGGACAAGGCGCAGAAAACGATTTCTTCAGATATCAAACACATGCAAGATCATTGATCTCGCATAATGATTCGGGAGATTATGATCGCCCCATAAAAAATGCTGCTTCACACCCTGTTTGTCTGGCGCATCAGGGCGCAGCTCACAAGGCATATTCCATATACACTGTTTCCAAGCAGAGTCTGAAATGATATAAAATCGGAGAGGGAAGAGGTATGTCAAGCATCTTGGAATGTGGAAGCTTGAGACACAAATACTGGATCTTGTATTCCAAAAATTACAATAAAACTGGTATGAGATGAACTCCCACGGCCTCGGAGGCATCAGAGCCTTCACTTCTGGCAGTGCTGCTGGTCGATGTTTCCTCAACCGGCTGATGCACAACTGATCCTATATGAGGGACAGTGGACACAGTAGTCTCATGAATGAGCAAAGTAGTCACAGTCTGAGTCACGACGTCGGGGGCAACTGTAACTGTACGTGTAATGTACGTTATCATAGCTTTGCGTGCCATAGCAAATTCAGTTGATATCAGTAGCTCGACGGTTTGATAGACAGTGTGCGTCAGTACAACCGAGGATGCAGAGGTAGTTGAGGCCGGAGCTACGCTGTCTTGGGTTGCCAGAGCAAGGCGACTGGCTATTACAGGAATGGGCTACGAGCAACACATTGATCCAGGAATCCTGAGGAAACAGCAATCATACTTACATTGAGGGATCAATAAGAAAAAGTAGGAAAGAAATGCATGATGACAATTGCTAAGCACAAGATTAAGAGAGCACCCCGCTCCGCAGTTCGCGGCCACTTATTCATCAGTGGCGCCGAATGTACGACAACAGGTTCATTCACTGGATTGACGGGCTATTTAAACAGTGAATAGAAAGCACAGTGATAGTATAGCTTCTTGCTCACTTGCTTTACCCACACTGAGGTGGTAAAACTGCCAGAGCTTGATCCACCGACAATGACATGCTTGCTATTTGAGAGCTCAGCAGTGGCAACTGCTTGTATTTGTCCTGAAACTTTTATCAATTTGTTGAAATTTCTCAAATGTTCAAACTTACTGCTCATAGGCAGCTTTTGTATGATTTCATGTGTTGCCATATCAAATACATAGATAGTATCGTGGTCACTACCACAGACGGCAATCTTACCATCTTCAGCCCAGGCAGCTTGAATGGTGATCTGCCTTTGAAAACTGGCAGGAAGGATTGCTTCAGGTAGAGACCCTGGAAACCGATGGACCTGCATGTAACACTCTGTCAAATTATGCACCAGGAGAGAGTCCTCATGAGGAGAAAGGGCTGCATTTCCACTGCAAGAAGTAAGAAAATAAAACATGGGTATAGATAGAAAGGACGTGCATAGCACATGTCAAGTATTTTTGCCAGATTATTTCCAAGGTCTGCGCATCACGACAAAGCCTGACATGAAAGTCAATAATGTCAATTGGAACTCCATGTTTTGAGAAACTTAACAAACATTTCACCATTTTCGATATTGTGAACCAGAAGACTTTGATTGCCGCCGCCGAAAAACGCAAGGCCGATTGGTATAGCATGAGATTGACTTGCAATGGACCATAGCTTGATCAAATCAACTGTTTACGGTCCAGTCCAAAGATTAAACAATACATCAAGCTCGACTCACCACCTGCATCAACGCTAAACAGTTTCAGAGTCCCACTATGGCTAGCAATAGCAAGTCGCTGATTTGTGGTGTCAAATGATTGAACAGCAACACTGTCATTGAACTCAAAAGCTTGAAGAGACATAGAAGATCTTTGAGCGAACCACTTAATGCCAGTTAGCAAGAAATCCAGGTCTGAGCGGCACCACCCACAGAATTTTGTTTAGACTTAGGAATTAGGGAAATGGACCCTTGTATACTTCCCACACAAATTATCTCAGCTTTATCACCAGTGTCAGGTTTGTATATGTAAGACAAAGCGGTGACCTTGCCCCAGGCTGAATCGTGGAGAGTTTGGATATGGACGAAGTCTTTTGTTGAATAGACGTGAACGTGGCCATCATCACCTGTGATAAAGACTGTAATGGTGGAAAAATTGGGGTGCGGTAACGACTCACTGCCAATGAACATTATAGTAGCATCCGAACTGAAAACCACAGAACTAATCGGGCCTTTGTTGCCCTTGATGTTGAGAGAGAATTCATATTGATTGTTCTTAGGAGACGTGAGTCCGAGATACAACTAGCATGGAGAAGTGTGATACCTGCATAATGTGCATAGATGGGTGAATTGGAAAAGGGCGATTGTTGAGTAAAGATTATGAAATATAGGACACTACTTTTTTTGTTTTCAAAAGCCAGATGGGGATGCTTGCACAATGTCGTCAAAGCACCTTAGTGTGGAGAAAACATATATAATGGAAGCATAGTCTTATACAACAAGCGGCAATGAGACTGCACGTTTTGAGACCATACGCTCTGCCCTCATCCTGCATCGAATTCACAGCACTTCCACCTCCACCGTTTCCACCCACTGCGGCGTGCATGGTGTTTGGGCCAGACAATTTGTACGCGGCAGACACAGGAGGGACAGAGATTCATGACAACGAAAGTGACCTAGAAAACGAGCCTCCCCAAGATCCCGAGACTCCTCACACTCGAAGGGGGACCAATAAGAAGATTCCCCAGCCTCACAGAAAACCAGGCAGGCCTAACAGTGGTGGATTCAATCTTGTAACCGAGCTCACCAAGACTGGCTGGTCCAAAAGGTCCACCAAGCAGCTGACAGTGGGTCGTCACTTCTGAGACGAGTTCACTAATTTGGATAACGATCCTTAACAGACAGCTGTCCATGTCCTAGCTCAAGAAAGGCTAGATGTGACGAAATGCTATAGAAAACAGGACAAGAAGGAGGTGAAAAAGATATGTGATGAGGTATGTGGATGTCACTCGCCAGCAGAGAGAACCTCATTTGTTGCAACAGATGGTGAAGGATAAGAACTGGCTGAAATTGAAGGAATACGACAACTGCTGGCCAGTTATTTGTATTCTGAAGTCAAAGTTGAAGAACAGTGCCGCAGCTGCCAGGCGTAGTGAATTGAAGGATATGCAGGCACGTCTGCAAGCGATTATGAGTAGGAGGGGAGTGAGCCCGGAGTTGTAGCGAGATATGATAACAGTTTGAATGTGAGCAAATCTATCGCACATGAGTAAGAATTTGCAGACTCACTACATGAAATCCCTGGATAATACCTGGAGGCAAAGGCTTTGGACAAGCTCAGAGGACCTGTGGAGAGCTGGAGTAACTCCAGAGAAAGAGAAGAACTTGGGTGAACCCAGAGCTCAGGGGGAGAGAGGAAGAACTAAGCTGCGCACATCTCTGCGTCTCAGTTATACTACCGTTGACCTACCATGGAGACGATTGCAACACAGCACAAAGTTTAACAAAACAAGCTCAAATTTAACGATGAGCGCGATGGAGAAGAACGAATTTGACAACATTTCAGGTGGCAGCCCCACTTTGTTTGGCTCTACTTTGCTTTGTGTGGTCGGTTGTTTACAATAAAGACACTTATGAATGAGCATGGTGGCTGTGCCCAAGCTGACTTGTCGAGGGTCTGCACAGCCACCATGCCCATTGATCCGACCACACACAAAGCAAAATAAAGACACTTATCAATGGACATGGTGGTGGCTGTGCCCAAGTCGACTTGTCGAGGGTCTGCACAGCCACCATGAGCCACGAAGATGGAGAGTGCGCGTGCGCCAGGGGTGGATATCAAACACAAGTATAGCGTTTAGCAAATGCTAGACTAAAGAATAATAAAATACAAGAAGTGATGTGTGAGAACTGTATGTCGACAGTACTCGCAGTGAGACAAGATCTGTAATGTGAGAGAGCGACTGTGCGCTCATCTGGGCAGCCAAAGGAGAAGGAGAAGGACAACTGAGAAGAAGGCTACCCAGAATGTCTGAGACATGAGCCCTACTGTTTGCGACATGGAAACCGCCAGACCATGGCAACGTGCAGAGAATGGCATCTGGCCGGAGAAGGGGGAGAGGGGTGATGTGACGATTGGAGGACTTCTTGGCACGCAGAGGCCTCCGAAAACGCTTGGTAGTCACCTTTACGCAGTCAGAACTGAAAGAGGATGGTCATGTGACAATGTCACATACTAACAACATGACTCTCATGTGATCGACTTCTCTGAAAAGATAGTTATGACTAAAACTCCAGCACTCATCCTGAAGAAGATAAAGTCAGCAGAAATGAAGGTTCGGCGACGACATAATTCTGAGCTACCCAAACCTCAGAAGAAAGATGGAACAAGAGCTCAACTGTTCTCTTTAAGCCCCCAGGTATTGAGTAGCATTGGATCGTCATCATTAATGGCTGGACCATCCAATCTCAAACGTTCCTCCTCGGGAACTTATGAAGAGTCAGTCTCGAAAAAATTGAAGAAGGATGACCCAGATGAGAAGAATGACCGGATGAACAGGACGCAGATCAAGGTACATTGAACCTATCTATATACACCATCCTCTCTGCTGATTGTGACACTAGAAATTGACCCCAAAACTCTTTGTCCTTATTGCGACACATCTCTCCCTTCTGAGCCTACTGCTTGGCTCAAGCGTTTACTGGATACTGCAGCAAAAAAGTCGTGCCCTGAGCCCTGGCCAGGGAATCACTTTGGACGAACAGCACCTTTTACCGTTTATATTGATGTTTGCCAACGTCACCGCTTTGAGAGTCAGATGCTGCCAGAAGCTGAGCGCAAAGGCTGGCCCAAGGCGATCAATTGGTCTGAGGTCGGCAAACGTGTGCGAAAAATGAAGGGCGTGTTATGTGCTATTATTGAGGACAATGGTGGGGTAGATTCTGATATGTTGGATAGTGGAGATAGCTGGCCCAGAGCGCGATGTGTTTTTTGGAAGAAAGCATTAGAAGAGGTGAGAGTGAAGGGGACGAGGGCCGTTGCAGGGGTTTGCGGACAATTTGCCAACTTTGAAAAGATGCAACCTGGATAGTGAGTGCTTTATTTCTTTCGTTGAATACATCCATGGTAAGCCTATCTGTAGCTACAGTGAAATGGGATTGGTCATCATCCACCAAATATTGTATGATTTGTTCCCACTTACTTTGATTGATCCCGACTTGGTATCTCCTCTGACAACAAGCAAGTTCCTACAATGTATCCTAGTTCCCGAAGTTGGTGTGCGATTGATTATGCAGGACATGGATCTAGACAAGAGTCAGATGAGAGATGCTGTTAAAATCTTGCGAGAGAGTGCAAATTATGGCATGTGTATGTTTCCTGTAGATGAAGGAGAAGAGGACAAAGGAGTCCAGGACGATTCTCAACTGGGTGCCACTGACATGATTGTTATGAAGAGGGCGATGAAGAGGCGGCAGCAGCTGGATGTGGATGAAAAAGCTGAGGACGAGTATCAAGAGCAGATGGAGAAGATAAGGGAAGTGGAAAGGCAAGAACCTGTAAAGACTAGAGCACGGAAGAAGAAAGGAAAGAGATCGGATGCCAGAGTTGAGTCATCCTCACAAGCGTCGAAAGCTCGTCCCAAGCCAAGACCTCTCGGTAAAGGTACCAGCACCACCAGTGTTACTGATATCGAGATACTGATGATGTTCTTGGATCCGGTCAAGGTTGTCCAAAGTTTCATCACCTTACATCTCAAAGTGGTACCCTCACACACCATGCAAGTGACAGCAGCATTGAAGATACAACACAGCACCCTGAAGGTTCATGGGGGAAGCCTCGACCATTGATGTTTGTGACTTCTTCTCGTGTTGCTAAAAGGAATGTCGATAAGACACCCATCCCTGGACCAAAGCTTTGGCCTCTGCCATCTCGAAAAGCAGTGGTCCTTGATATGGTATGTATTGTCCCTACCTTGTCTTCCTCGCAGAAGCGGTCAGAGCACAAGAGCAGAACCAGAGGTCCATGTGAGTGTTGACCAAACTCACTATGAGCTTTTCCTGATATGATACCTTCTTGAAGCCAGGCAGGCTTCGAGGAAAAAGAATGAAAGTCATATGCGTGGTTGTTGAGCAATAACTCTCATTTGTCCTTTGAATCTATGGTTGCGTATGGCCTCTCACTCACAAAAATTTTATCAGAATTTTATTCGTGTACTTTACTTTGTTTCGTCAACCCTCCCTCCTCACCCTGTATATTACTTGTAGTAGCTAGCCGTCGCTTCTCGCCTCCAGTCGTCAATACACATAGGTTACGCATTTGCGTGACCGGTCTGGCGCTATCTATACAAACCTTAACTGCAGAGGATCATAGTTAAACCATAAGGTAAGAATTACAAATGAACTACGTATTCAATGACAAATTCATGACACCCGTAGCTAGTCAGCAATATCTTCGACACCCCCACTCGATGATGCTTGAGGGTGTCGGACACCAAGTTTATTACGGAAGAGTTCGAACGCGTCCCGAGGTAAAGCTTTAGTGAACACGTCGTCAATCATGCTCTTTGTAGGAATATAATCGATTTGATAGTTTCACGTGCAATATGATCATGAATAAAGTGATAGCGAATGTCGATATGTTTGGCGCGTGAATGAGGAGTTCCTTTTAGATATCGTAGGATGCGTTTTCCTGCTGCAAGATGCTGTATTCCGGGATTACCGGCAGATTGAGCTAGCAAACCAACAGAGAACTGGATATCGGGACATGTTTGGGTTACATAGAGCAAAGACCCAACGAGGGAAAGGTAATTTATACCTTTAGCAAAGATGATGATTGGTGATGATTGACGTGGAAACTGGAGTACAATTCTGCATTCCAAAACGTTCCAAGACGGAATCAACGTCCACTGTTCGCAGTACCCATTTTACCATTTTCTCATTCAACCTTAACCACATTTTTGCCTTTGTCTTCCCGCCTCTTCACCATTTTCATTGATCCAACCACACAAAGGAAAATAAAGACACTTATCAATGGGCATGGTGGCTGTGCCCAAGTCAACTTGTTGAGGGTCTGCACAGCCACCATGAGCCACGAAGACGATTCACAAAGTACTGCCAAAGAGGGATGTGCGTATCACAAGAGCTCTTCTCTACCCGCTCTGGGCTCACCCAAGCTCTCCACAGGTCCTCTTGTCCAAAGAAACATTGTTCCCTACACACACTCTCTTGAGACATCCTCTGGCATCACTCACTCATAACATCGTTTTTCATTTCATATTATCATCATGTTCCATATGGAGTTATCAATTTGCTCTTTGTCTCTTTTGTTCTTTGTTCTAAGCTCAAAACTATTTTCAACACGCAACAGACACAAGACATGGACACTATGGAAGATAAATCACAGCAAGCCATGCCAACTGCAACGGAGTATGAAAAACTGTCGGTCAAATTGAAGCAACGTCCGCACAATCCAGATTCCTGGAAGAGACTGGTTTGTCTTGCAGAAGAATCGGGTGATATTTGCAAAGTACGCGTGTCGTTCGATGCGCTATTGGAACAGTATCCAAATAGCGTGCGTGGCCTTGAGGTGCCTATTTGCGTATCTGACAGTTGTTTTCTCTTTCAGTCTTCTGCGCAATTCCGCTATGTTTTTTATTTCCTACAGGACCCATCAACGTATGACAAAGCACAAGATCTCTTTAAAAGGTTTCTCACTAAATCACCAGAAGTAGCCTTCTGGGAACTCTACCTAGGATATGTTAGGTAAGGTGTTCTTCCCTATATATACATCTTCTCTTGTGTACTAATTAGGCCATAGACGTGTTAACACTCGATGGGAACTGGTTCGTGAGGCGTACGAGTTTGCGATCCACCATATTGGGCACGACAGGGATAGTGGCCCTATCTGGATGAATTACATTCA
Organism: Termitomyces sp. MG16; assembly: GCA_003313075.1. Lineage (NCBI taxonomy): Eukaryota > Fungi > Basidiomycota > Agaricomycetes > Agaricales > Lyophyllaceae > Termitomyces > Termitomyces sp. MG16. The sequence goes on from QGOA01002763.1 coordinate 44,281, forward strand.
GTTTTTGCGTCTTTCATCAAACAACCAGCAAAAGATATATGCGTTGAGGGAAGTTTATCATCACGCAGTTCAGGTTCCCTTTGACGGTGTCAAATCCTTGTGGCAAGAGCTCAAGAGTTTCGAGGACAGCCTGGATAGAACCAAGGCAATGGAGGTTATGAATAATCTCTGGCCGGTGTACAGGCAGGCCCTCCTGACCTTCCGTCAACTGTCAAACCACATTTGCGCACTCATACCCACACCTGCCCCTACATCCCTGGACTGTCCAGAACTCGCTTTACCTGCTCTCCCCATACTCGACGTGTTAGAGCACTCAATCCTTGCAAGATGGAAAGCTTACTTCAAGTGGGAGGAGAGTGATCCTCTAGAGCTGGACCAGAGAGGCCAGTCTGCCACCCTCGTGTCGTGCATCTTCCATGTGTATTGTAAAGCATTGATCCGAATGTGGTATCACAATGACATTAAGTCCATGGCCTGTCTGTGGCTGGAAAAAGTGGAAAAACATCAAGAAGCTTTGAAGATCTCAGAGATGTGGGTCGGAGCCAACCCGGACAAGTATGCAGTCCTTGATTGATTGGTTGCCTTCTATTGCTCAAACATCTTTCTTTAGGGTCCCGATGGACGCCGAAGTCTACTGTTGATTCAACAGGTTAAGTCTCGATGATTGAACGCTGAGGCAAGTCCACTCCCGATGCAACAACAGAT
>QGOA01002772.1:0-10512 GCA_003313075.1 Termitomyces sp. MG16
TTCACTCGTGTGCTGATGCCCGCCGGCGGCCGCTGACGCACATTGACGTCCGCTAGTGTCCGCTGGGCCTGCATGCGCATGTGTGTGCCCGCCTTTTATCGATCCACTGGACCGTGTCATACAGCACATTGTGACACGTCCGCGGCTCTGTATTCTACGGCACTGTGGGGACTGCTCCGCTCCAGTGTAGCGGACTCCGCTGGACACGTATGGTACGGCACAAAGCGGGCTCCCGTACAACGTATGACACGTACCGTTGTGATGTCTCTATGTGATGCACTAATAGTCGTCCTGTAGATTGACATGTGGTTCATGGTTAGGGACATCAAGAATGACAAGAAACTCCTCCTTGATGCCACAAGAAGTTTCATCAACAAAGTTATTCCACTACTCCAGAGCAAGCTTTCTGTCGAAGATATGACCAGGCGGTTGAAGGACGCTGCGAAGAAATGGACCCAGAGGAGCGGAAGGGGGAAAGAACCAAGTGGGGGCAAAGAATGATCTGATCTCAACTGAGGCTGGTCCGTCGACAGCACTGGCACAAGAAGACTGGATAGGTCATAGGCCAGCAGCAGGAGATTTGTCTGGTCCATCACCAATTCTGAAGAAGAGAAAATGACCAAGTCCTCTAGCGGCAGGAGATTTGTCTGGTCCATCGCCAAATCCCAAGAAGCCAAAATGGGTGACCTATATTGGTCAACGTCCTTCTGGTACCTATCATCGACAGAAGGAGCAGGAGGACAAGGATAAGGACAAGAATGAAGAGGAAGAGGAAGAGGAAGAACAAGAGGGCAGGATACTGAAGAGGAAAATTACTGGAGGGATGCTGTTGGGCAGGTATCTGACTGAGGACAGCACCTCATTGCAAAAGTCAGCACATCAACCCTCCTTGCCAATATTGTGCAAGTAAGCGGCTACAGTGTGTCAGGACAAAGGGCAGCACTGCATGCAATTCCTGCTGGCTCATTCGCAAACAAACATGCAGCCTGATGATTGTCAAGAAAACCATCAAGCCCAGCAACAAGGGAAAGGGGAAAAAACCACTGAGAAAGAAATCAGTGACGATTATTGAGAGTGATGACAGTATGAAACTCTTTTCCTGCTCAAATAGCTAACCAATAATTAGCAGATAAACCAGCCAGTCCAATTGCAGGACCATCAAAACTGTCCATTTGTCCATCCCAACCGTTGACCTCCAACTGCCCAGCAGATCCTCTTCTGGTCAAGGGAAAGGGCAAGGAGCAGGCAATGGAGTCTAGTCACAGTGAGGACATTGTAGCTGGTGTAATGGCAGGGGTGGAGAGCCATTTGGACAGGATGGAGAATGGGTTCCAGGAAGCATTGTGGAATGTTGAGGAGCAGGTGTGGGACAGGTTTGTTACAGCTGAGGCAAGCTGGTTACCACATATTGAGGACTTCTTCTGTTGCTACCAGACTCAGGTCGACACACTCGGTGGCTGCATGGAAATCCTGCAAACCAATGTTTCTTGTGCAGGTGAAACACTTGCATCTCACAATGGACGGATTCATCAGACAGAGGAGCAGATCTGCCATATCTGGGGTATGATTGACACTTTGCAGAGTTGACTTCACATCTCTACCTGTCTCTCCAGTCCGTCAGCTCAGGATGATGTGGCAGTGCATCCAACAGGACACAGTGGACTTTGACCCATCATTGAAGAGGAAGAAACCACTCCTGACCCCACTGCTGACCAATCTCCTGCCACTGCTGACATATCTGTTGATGACACCAACTGTGGTTGGGTGCGCTGGACATATACGCAGTACAACGCTGTCTCCAGCGCTTGGTGTGCGTAGTTGTGAGGAGTCCTGACAGGGTCCCAGTGTGCTTGAGCGGAGGTGATAGAATGATGCGCTAAATTATAGCGCTTCAGGGGCTACCTGACAGATGGTAAGCATCATAGCTTAAAGAAAGATATTGAAGAAAAGATGAGTAGCGCAGCATATTGTGCCCGTAGATGACACTGTAAACAACAAAGACAAGATAGATGAGGCTAGCACCTGACTTAGTGACAAAGTCAGAGAAAGCTAGCACAATTTGAATGCTAAGTGTAACTGGGTGCTCAAGAGGTTACCATTTGTTGTTATATACATGTAAAGTAGCTATTTTATATACTATGCACTACTGTGTTTGCCAAGATAAAAATCTATCTGCAGCGCTACCTCCTAGCGCCTCTCCTTGTGGTTTCCTCTACGGCAACCTGTCAACGGCAACCTTTTGCACATGGATGACAGCAACCAACGGCATTATGACCTACAGCAACCAGCGGCAACTCTATATTGACTTAGAATTATATGAGTCTGCTCACTTTTATTATAACTCTGATTGTCCAGGCTATTCTAGGGTATGGTCGGAAAATCCTCGACAGATGCTGTGAGTGCTAATGTCAGCGCTACTTATTGTACTAGTTCCTGACAGGTCCAGATGTCGGATTTAAGTATATTCAGTGCCGCTGTCATCGATCCTTTTAAACTTCTGATTGAAGTGCCTCGTCTAATGGCAGCGCCTGCTGCTGGCTCCTTCTGGAAGTGATCGGAGTTTAGTTAGAGTCCTCTTCTGCCGTTGTGTTAGCGCTATATGTTCTGAGCCTCCTTTGTCTTTGGCATAGGTGAATGGAGTGTGCTAAAGGCCTGGTAGCTGGCAGTTAGGGTAAATGGCTAAGTCCTGTAATAGATTGCCATAGCTAGGGCTGCTTTATATTCCCAACTGAGTTGCTAGAGTCTTCAGTATGTCAAGTGTTGGTTGGCCTATAATGTCCCTTGATGTGCTCAGTCCAAGTAGAAGCCTATCACTGTTCCCACTAGTGACACCTCTGCCCTTGCCACAATCCCATCATGCCACTGACTTATCTGCTCTCACCATCACTCCATCTCCACTTCAACAAACATCCTCAGAGACGTCTCCTACACAAACATCTCCATCACCCCCTCAACCATCTTCCATCCTTCCACCAGTCCCTGCCGAGGACCCTTTCCCTGGCCCAAGAGGACGGGCTCGCAGCAACTCCTGAAGTAGTTGGCTGCCAATGCAATGGACCTGATCATCCAGTCAGCTTACTGAGAGATGGAAGGCAACAGAAGACAAGTGAAAATAGATGGTTTAAGATGGACGGTTTCTTATTGTACAATTTTTTTTTGTTATGATAGACATTGCTACATTCTTGTAATACTATAGTTTACAAAAATGTAATGTAACATTTCCCCCTTCCCCACATCAATGACGGCAGACTGGTCAAATGACCTTAGTGTGGCTGCTACTCCTTTTTGCTGGTGTAGACATATCAATGTATTGAGCTGCATCTTCCTGTAGCATTTGTGCTTGAGACTTGCGGGGTCGCTTGGAATTTGTTGACAATTGGTTAGGCAATGCCTTGCGCTTCTTTTGGTTTTGTAATGCCAGCCTTTCCTCATCTTCGAATTAGTCATTGTCCTCATCTTGAAGAATGTCAAGCACCCTTCTTGACACTCTATATCTAGGGGAACCATCACTAGGGCCATTAATTGGAGGGTCTGGATGGCTCCATCCTCTTTGTTGTAAGAGGTGGATGGTAGTGGCATCTACCACTGCTGTATCATCACCACATTTGTCATGAATGGATTTGTCAAGAGCGGACTCATCATGAGTGGAAGCTGATATATTTAGTCAGGATTCATTGTGAACCGTGGATTTGTTGTGGCGCTGAGGCTGGGGAGTGTGCGGTGAGCACAAGACAGGAGGTTCCTCCTGTAAGTCAGGCAGTGGTGTGTGTGGTACACTAAATGACAGGGGAAGTGTAGGCCCCAGTTGCCACTCCAAGTTGGCTGCAGATCCAGTGACTAAAGTGGATCCGCCATCAGTAGCTCCATCATTAGTGATGGTCCTACTGTTGCCATTGACTACTGCTGATGGTGTTGGCCTCTGTTTCCAATTTTTCCCTCTATTTTTGCATGTAGCCTTATGTGCTGCTGCTGCTGCCGCATTTTTTTCATGATCAGCTCAGGTGCCGTACTCAGCAGCTACTGGCTGCTTGTGACGGTTGAGATAAACCATCCAGCAGAAGGTGTCACTAGATCCATACTGTCCTTGATGGTCTCTCCAGAAGTTCAGCAGACACAATAGCTCAGGCCAACCAAAATTATGGGAATCTTAGAATATCAGACCCTCTGGAAGATACCTTGAATGTATGAATTGCTGATCATTGGTCATCACTGCCTTGTAAGGAGCAGATTCATACCAGTAACCAGACGCAATTTCTGACAGAGTGATCAGATGATGAGCAAAGGTGAAGAAAACTAGGATTCACTGTAATGAGTATTTAGATAGTCTCAGACAAGCATTTTCAATTCTGCCCAAGTTTGAAATATATTTGGTCTTGGATCTGCTGGTAATATTGGGAATCTATCCCTATCCAGATCAAGGATAAGATCATGACATGTAAGGATAGAAGGAGTCAAATCATGGGGTGATTGCATGTTGGACGGCATGTCTCTATCAAGAAGAGCAGACATGTAATCCATCATCTTCTTGTTGAGGTCACTAACAAGGTCAGGAAAGGAGTTTTGAAAGGTAGGTCAGTTAGCATGAGTCAAGTATGACATATTGTCATGACTATAATTGGTGTCAAAATTGTTTAAAGAATGATGGCACCACATACATTCTAATAGTCACACCTTCATCTGCATACCAACCAACAACAGTCCAACTCAACATGCCCATCTCTCCAAATTGAAGCACATCTGCATTGTCCACACACTTTAAACCATGCTTTTGGACCTTTCTGAAGAGACAATGATTAGAAAGCGGAATCAAGCGGATGGATGTACAACAAATAGAGGACAGATGGGGGACAGAAGGAGTACCAACTTGTGCTGAATTTCTGGCGGATTTCCCTTTTTACTCCATTCTGCCACCATCTTCTGTAAATGACTTTCCTTCTGTGGTGTTGTAAGGGTGACCTCTAGAGGCTGTGGCTCAGTCACACAGCTGGCAGAGGGAGATCCAAAGTGTATTAGAATATATACTGATAATATCAAGGTAGCTACTCACCTGGCAGAGGGAGATCCAAAGAGAACAAGTCTAGGAATTCCCTATGCCAGGTTGGACGCTTCTGGGGCCTCTGAAGCGTGGGAAACAACTGTACAGTACAACAAAACCTTAAAAACTCGAAAATTGCCTATACAAACACTTGTACAAATAAGGGGCAAACTCTGGCAAACTCTGGCTTATATAAGTGGTCTGGAAGCGGTGCTGAGTGGGCCCACACTTGTCTGAATGGTGGCTAAAGAACCAGAGCATCTCAAGAGCTGAGAGTAGTACTAACAGATAGTGTTGAAAGAGTAGACACAGTGAAATGAAATAATGTCAGAAGAAATAAGAGAATGAATGGAAGGAGAGTGAAGAGATAAGAAGTGAGAAAAGGAAGAAATGAGGAGTCCCCTGACATCACCCCTCCTCTAGAGCATGGCATCTCGATGTGCTGGATAGAAGTAGTTCTGGATGGCCTGGTCTATCTTGGAAAGAGAATAGAGGCCTCTGATTGCCTGGGAAGCATTGGGATGCTGTTGATAGAATTCCCGGACTAAGGCAGGGGCATGGACATTCTCTTGTGGCTCCCAGGAGATGTCCTCAATTCTGTAGCCCTTCCACTTGACCTTGAACTGAAGCTTATTCCTAAAGAGTCGGCTGTCTAGAATCCGTTCCACTTCGTACTCTTCTTGGTTGTTTACCAGAACTGGTGGTGGAGGTGGCTGTGGATGTTGACCTGGGATTGGATCCTCTGGGGCTGGAGAAAGCTTCACCACATTGAAGACTGGATGGAGTCGACTCATTGCACTAGGCAGCTTGAGTCAATAGGCAAGTGGGCCTACCTGCCGTACTATAGGAAAGGGTCCTAGACAACGGTGAGAAAGCTTCTGAGAAGGTCAGGTGGTAGCAATGTCAGAGGCATCCAGGTAGACTCGATCTCCAGGCTTGTACTTGGGGGCTGGAGTTCATCCACGATCGTAGTATTGAGCCATGTCATCCTTTGCCTTAGCTAAAGCTGCCTTGGCTTCTTCCTGGGCTGCCTTCATCCAATCTATGAACTCGTTGACAGCTTCATTCTCTGAAGGTCGTCCACGAGGCTTGAATCCTATTCGAGGATGTCGACCAGTATTTAGAAGGAAAGGAGACATCTGGGTGGCAGCATGTACATGGTTGTTGTACTGGAACTCTGCCTCTGGTAATAGGTCGTCCCAGTCATCCTGTCATTCATTGCAGAAGAGCCAGAGATACTGTTCTAGCTCCTAGTTGATACGCTCAGTCTGGCCATCAGATTGGGGGTGATAGGCTGTGGAAGTGTGGAGTTTGACATGGAGGAGGCAATACAGTTCTCTAGTAAACTTTGCCACAAACTGAGGTCCATGGTCCGAGACATAAGTATCTGACAACCTATGGAGCTTCCAGACATGCTTTTGGTACAAATTGGCAGCGCCCATGGCTGAGCAAGTAGTGTGTGTTGGAATAAAATGAGCATGCTTGCCACAGAGATCACACTACCACCATGATTCCATGAGAATCAGGTAACTCAACAATGAAGTCTACCAAGGCCACACTCCAACGCTCAACCAGGATAGGCAATGGATGAAGTTGTCCCATAGGAGGCTGATGACGAGGCTTAGTCCGAAGGCAAAGATCGCAGGTAGAGGTGTAAGAGCCAATATACCGTGACATTTGAGGCCACTAGTAATTCTGTGAGACCAGCTCCAGTGTCTTCCATCTGCCAGAATGTCCTGCAACTCAAGAGTCATGATGCTGCTCCACAATCTGCCTCTGGAGATCTGGCAGGTTGAGAACATAAATGTGTCTCTGAAAGGTGAGAAGACCATTCTCCAGAGACCACTTGTCGGTGCGGATGGACTTCACTCCAGTTTTCTCTCAAGCATGCAAGGCCATGGCAGCCTTAGCTACCAGATCTTCTTGAGCGCCCTCCCGGTTACCTCATCAGATGTCTTGAAGGATGCTCACTTCTTCTCTCTGGCCAACCACACCTTCTAGAGCACGGATAGCAAATAGTTCTGGCTTTAGGAGTACAATACTGTCATTGTCACTAGCTCCTGAACCATGATCTGCTCGCCTAAAAAGCGCATCTGGCTTACCCATGCTCCGTCCAGGTTTGTGATGCAGAGAGAAGTTGAAGTTGGCCAGATACAAGAACCATCGAGCCTGCCAGCGGTTAAGTTTCTTGGCCGTCCAAAAGTACTCTAAGTTCTTGTGATCAGTCCATACCTTGAATTTATGCCTGGCACCCTCAAGGAAATGTCGCCACTCCTCAAATGACCAAATGATAGCTAGCATTTCCTTGTCATGGATCTCATAATTTTGCTCCACAGCATTGAGACTCTTGGAGTAGAAAGCCACAGGATGCCACTTACCATCCTCCCTTGACTGTTGAGAGAGAACAGCCCCAGTAGCAAAATCTGAGATATCAGCTTCGACATGGAAGGGAGAGTCATCATCTGGGAATATAAGGACAGGCTTTGAAGTGACTGCCTGTTTAAGGGCATCAAAGGCTGTCTGCTGTGCTGCATCTCAGTGCCAAGGAGTATCCTTAATAGTGAGATCGAAGGGGGGCCGGGCATGGTGTGAGAAATCCTGAATAAACCTCCGGTAGAAGTTGGTGAAACTCAGGAAGGCCTGAACCTCCTTCTTGTTCTTAGGCTCTGGCCACTCCGCTACACCAGCCACCTTGACTGGGTCCATCTCAGCCATTCCATGAGAGATGATCAGTCCAAGATATTCAACCTTAGTCTGCTCAAACTCGCACTTCTCTGGCTTAAGATAGAGCTGGTGCTGGCAAAGACGTTCCAGTACGATGCACGTAATCCGACGATGCTCCTCTAGAGTCTTGGTATAGATGAGAATATCATCAAGGTATATGCACACAACATCTTCCGCTATGAGGTCTCGGAAAATGTTGTTCATCATGGTCTGGAAGGTGGCAGGGCTATTAGTGAGGCCAAAGAACATTATCAGAGGTTCAAAGAGTCCACGATTTGTTCAGAATGCTCTCTTCCACTCATCTCCTTCTTTGATGCGCACATTGTTGTAGCCCCAGCGGACATCCAACTTGGTAAAGTAGCGTGCACCTCGGAGGTTGTTGACAAGCTCTGAAATGAGTGGTAAGGGGTAGCGATTCTTCACAGTCATCGCATTCAAGACTCGATAGTCCTGAACCAGACATAGAGATCCATCCTTCTTCTTAATGAAGAAGACTGGAGAGGCCATCAGAGACTTTGAGGGATGGATGCGACCAGAGTCTAAATTCTCCTGTAAAAAGGCATCAAGCTCATCCTGTTCTTTGGGAGAGAGTGGGTAAACCTTGCAGCTAGAGGGCTCAGCATTGGGTGTAAGCTCAATTGCATGGTCCCACTGCTTACGCTCTGGCAGGGAGTCAAATGATGCCTTAGAGAAAACATCCTCAAAGTCTTGCAGGTGATGAGGAACTGCGTCTCGGAATGACTTAAGAGCAGAGTTGGCAGCAAATGCCTGAGCTAGCTGCTGGGAGGTAGTTTGGCTAGCTCTAATCTCTGCTACAGTTGGTGGAGGTCATAATGTAGTTGCATAAATCCTATCACCTGTCTCAATAGCCTCATTTGGAGACTCTGGGTCGGGAGCACACCCAAATTCACTCTCACATCCATCTTCCATCTGGGCTTCACTTTCTACACCTCGAACGTCCTCATAGAGAGTCTCTCTATAAGGGAACGCCAAGAGAGGAGGATCCATTAGGTTGAGGTCTGCAAAGGGGAGGTGTCCAACTCAGCAAGCCCAGATAGCAGCACGCTCACGGACTGACTCTCTGCACTCCTCTCTAACTTCCTTGGCACACGTAGAACACCATCGAGGGCAGCGGCTCATGCTCACCTTACCCCTGGCCCAGTCAATCTCAGGATTGTGATCATGCAGCCAGGAGAACCCAAGTATCATGTCCTGCTTTCCTAGGCTGGTAACCGCAAAGACTGCACGCTCTGAATGAGTCTGATAACAAAGGACTAAATCCACCACTGAGCGGATGGATCCAGCTTCATTGAGCGTACCGTCAATGTTATAGACTGGAATAGGGTGAGAGAGGGGACGGGTAGTGAGCTGGTGTTGTTCCACATAATGGGTGTCTAGGAAGAGTCCAGTAGCGCCACTGTCCAAGAGAGCTATGACGCTTTGAGTCTGCTGAGTGTCAGTTGTCTCAATCTCCACATTCAGACGCAGAGAGTTGGGAGAGGGAGTAGAGGCAACAACATAGCAATGAGGAAGGCGTCGTTCCCAAGCTGGAACACGTGGTTGTCGGACAGGGGAAGGAGGAGAGGAGGTCTTAGCTGAGGCTTGGACCAAGGGGGTATTTTGTACGTCGGAGGGGGTGCTTACAGTTTCGGTCAGAAAATCAGGAACAGGGAGCAATACATTAGAAGACCCTACTGATTGACATGTAAACTGATTAGCACCAGGCGGCGGAGGCGTACAACTCATCCGTTGCTCTATTGAAAACCCTCCCCTGCAGAACCAAAGGACACATCTGATGGTTCTGCTACAGCTTCCACAGGACCCAAAGACTCCTCCAAAGGTTCTGCTTCAGTCTGTACATCTGGGGAGGGGTTTTTTCGAACGTCTCAGGCAGCAAGGAGCTGGAGAAGGAGCTCCTCCTGCTCTAAAGCTGAGAGATAGCGCACCTCTAACCCCTAGGGACAATACCAAGCAAAGTGACCAGGCTTCCCACAGCGATGGCAGAGGAGAGGAAGGGAGGAACGTTGACGAGAAGCATCGACATCCATAGGTACTCCAAAAGGAAGAGGACGTGCTGCAGGTACCTGAGCTGGGAGTGGAGCACAAAATGGAAGAGAGGGCTGGATGGGATGACGAGCAGAAAACGATGCCTGTGAGGTGGAGCAAGAGGCAGTTCCACGGTAGAGCTCATGTCGTAACTCCATAAGCTGCTACTGATCACGTGCTACCTGATACGAGGTCTCAATACTTGTATCATCAGGTCGTCCCTCAGCCATGCTGTCGATCCAGTCCATGAGAGAGGGAAGGAGGCCATCTTGGAAGGTGAAACAGAGCTGAAGACCATCCGGATAACAGGCCTGTTCAGCAAGAGCTCTGAAGGAGTCGATGTACTCATCTAAGGTCTGCTTCCCCTGCCCATATCGATGAGGATCTCGGAGAGTGAGGGCTGCCACCTTAGCAGAGTCCAAGTGGAAGAACTCTGTCCAAAACTCCTTCTCAAACTGATCCCAACTTCCAAAACTCTCCACTCCTCCAGGGTGTCAAAAGACTCGTAGCGCGTATGTCGAAGCTCACCCAGACTTCATGTAAGAAAGAACCCAAGCGATCTTGAGAGCATCAGAGGGGAAAGCCTCACCACTGAGCTGAATATAGGTGATGCAGGACTGCAGAAAACGCTCGCCTATCGCTCGGTCACCATTGAATGCGTCTGGAAGTGCTGGGCGAGGAAGATTGGCATGAACTGGAGGGGAGGC
>QGOA01002776.1:0-16874 GCA_003313075.1 Termitomyces sp. MG16
CCAAACGTTATCTCTTAAGTAAGTAAGCGTCTTTCTTGCTCCAAGGTGGGCTAACATGGTATGTGCTTCAGATATTACTATCTCAAGGATACTTCGGCCATTTACCATGATCCTTGGGATGCATAACACTTTTTTTCCGTTGCTATTCAGATATAATAATCCGTTCTCTGTATATTCGAAGTTCTTATGTTCTCTAGGCTTACTCACTATAATCGATAGTGTTGAATCGTCGTTGTATTTTCCCCTTATGGTTTCTAGTAGATCGATTGGCTCGCGCCCTCCTGCCATCAGCTCAGTTAATGTTACTGGGCTGAGCCTTTCCATTGTTTGTTCCAGCTGCTGGGATCGCTTCGCAATTTCACGCTCATGTTCCTGTTCTAGATTCAGGGTCTCTAGATCATTTGTTATACTTGACAATTTGTCTTGTCTCTGTTTTCGGGTGGGAATTCGGATGGTGAGCTTCCTGTGTCCGTCACCCTCGCCCTCCTTTCGTTGCTGAGGGCCTTTTAGCACGAAATTCTTAGTCATTTGAGCTGCGAACTCCTTTGAGGTTTCTGCCCTGCCAGTTTCGGCCGGGGGAATTTTCTTTCGTTGGTAAGGCCTCTTTCGCATCGGGTTTGGTGCCCGATCTGATCGCTCGTCGTTTCCGACTTCAGAAGTACCTTCTGTTCCCTTATCTACAGTTGTCTCTACATCCGATAAGGACGCACCCTCGCCCTCCAAACCAACCAATACTGGCATTGAGATTAGATGTGTTTCAAATACGTCATTGTGTATTACGTCATGGTAAGTATATTCTCCCCGAGCCCGCACTGTACCAGGCTCATCGTAAGAGTACAGGCGGGATAGTGCATCAGACAGAATATTTTCTGCTCCAGGAACGTATACAACGTTAAAATCGTACCCAGATATTTTTTCTAGCCATCTTGCCTGACGTCCTGAGAGATTCTTTTGGTTGAGCAGGTGTATCAGGCCCTTGTGGTCCGTATACCACGTGAACTTGACACCTTGTAGGATATCACGGTAGCGTAGCATTGTTTCTATACCAGCTAACATCTTAATTTCATGTACAGGGTAGTTTTGCTGAGCCGAGTTGAGTTTTGCAGAGTAGAACGCTGCTACCTTGGCTTTTTGCCAGTTCTCACCCTGGCTGATTACTCCTGCAATGCCAGTTCCACATCCGTCAGTAATTACGTTGACTGGCGGTGCATCTTTTCCATACTCAATGGGTTTTCGGTGATGATCCTTACAGATCATGGCCAAACGTTTTATATCTTCGAATGCGCATTGATGGGTGTATTCCCATCGGAATGGTACCGCGTCACTGGTGAGTCCATGCAGTACCCCCATTGGTATTCTGACCCTGTCTATGTCGTCTGCGAGGTATCCAGCTGCTCCTAAAAACCCCCGTAGTAAGTCACGATTCGTTGGTGTTTTCCATCGCGAGAGCGCATCCACCTTGTCTGGATCCATTTGGATCCCACTATCGTCAACGATGCGACCTAAAACCTTCATCTCCGGGCACAAAAACTGGAGTTTGTCTTTACCAAGGTAAAGTTTCTCTTTTTTGAGTATGTCGATTATGATTTTAACATGCTCAATGTGTTCTTTGAGACTTTGAGAATAGATGATGATATCATCTAGATACACGTCCATGAAGCGCCCAATGTGCGCAGAAAATATATAATTCATTAATGCCTGATAAGTGGCCGGAGCATTACAGTCTCCTTGTTGTACTACATTACTAACCATGTTTCCATCTGGGGTAGTTACTGCGGTGCGTTCGACATGTTCTGGTATCACGCGAATTTGCTCGTAAGCATCCTTTCCATCCAAAATGGAGCGGTATTTACCTCGGGCCACTCTACGCAGGATGCCATCAATGTCTGGTAGCGGCAAGGACCTTTTCACGGTATTGGAGTTTCGCGCCCTGAGATCGAATACAGTGCGGAGCCTGGGAGGTTCTCCTGCCTTCGAAGGCTTGGGAATTAGCATCATGGGAACTGTGTTTCCATAGCTGGTGATCTTCCACCTTCCATTCTTGATGTATGCGTCCCGTTTCTCGGTCCACTGGTCCCTCATAGCCTCGGGACAGCGGGAAGGTCACCATGGGTATATCCTGTTGGGATCAATCAGATCAATTGTATGATTGATAGCCCGAAGTGGCGGTAAAGGTGTGTCACTTGCCGATTTGCATATGGATTCTGCGTACCGTCGCAGTTCCTCTCTTACACTCTCCAGATCCTGCTGGTACAACTCCATTGACCTCAATGCAAGCTGTGCCACGCCGGACCCCTCCAAGGGTAGAGAAGCGTTTGAGCCGATCATCACTTGAGTGGGATTGATGCCAAAGGTTACGCGGTGTTGGAAAAGGAAGGGGGTGCCAAGGATGAGATCGTATCCGGACAGGTTGATGACGTCGAAGTAGCGTTGTTTGGAAATTGATTGGTACTGGAAGCGGGCTGTAGCCCCAAAGTTTATCCAGGAGCGGGAACCTTGCACGGCCAGTTGAACTGGTAGTGGGGAGGTAAGTTCCTTCTTTGGAATGCTGAGCTGCTGGGTTAACGTACTGGACATAAAGTCTCCCAAGGACCCTGAGTCAATCAGGGCACGAGCTGGATGTCCATTAATTTGGACGACTACGACCAGAGGCTTTGGTATTAGCCTAGACAGGTCCCTTGCACAGGCCGCATTGCGTTGTACGGATGGGTAAGTACCCATAGGTATCTGTTGGCCATTTAATTCAACCATGCAGAGGCGGCCATCCTTGGCTTCGATTCTTAGCTGCCCGGCGGTGGACAGCCAAGTTTTTATTAAGTCTATGTCGGAACCTTCCTTCTCCACGTTTGGAGGTCGGGGGGCCTGCTCATCAAATAAGCAGGCAACGTCATATTGAGGATCGCAAGGCAAGGCATGTGCCTCCGTGTCCAACTTCTGGAACTTCCTAGTAATCTGCTTTTGGTACCAATGAACAATATCAAATTTCTCATTCTTAATTAGTTGAGTGCTCAGTTGGGAACGGAAACCCAAGTGGCGATCATAGGCTAGGTAAGTTCCCTCATCGGAAATCACCTCAAACCGATGATACTTATGAGTATATTTATCATCATCATATGGGTAAGGGGCTCCGTTTTCAAGCGCACGTTTCACGTTCCATGCGAAGACGTCCACAATCAGACAGGTCTGATAAAATGCCCAGTTAGTGTATGGGGCGCCTGCCCACATACAGCGAATCTTCACATACCAGTCGCCTATTTCGAAGTGCCGTTGTTCAACTTTGGATCGGTTAACCACCTTGAATTCATTGAAAACCCTGTCATGAACGAGTATTTCATTGTGGGAAGCCGTCAAAGCCACAAATCGCCTTCCTCTGAACTGAAGAACATTGACAGGATCGCCAGGGTAAGGTTGCATGCTTTCGAGCATTTCTTCCAACTTATTGCAGGCTGCATTCCCTAAACTCTTACGCTTAGAATCAACATCGAGCATGACGAGCTTCTCTTCAGCTGATTCGACTGGCATCCAGTACGTCTCATAAAACTCAGCTGGTGGCACGAGTAAGGTTTTGTCACCATAGATATTTATCTCGGTTTCTGTAAGTACGGAAGTAATTCCTTTATCATCCCAGCCTGAGTCTGAATCCGTTACTGACTGAAGGTCTGGGATGGTGTCTCCATCACTATCATATTCTCGTTCAAGGGTGCTGGAAAAATGCATCATTCCAATAGAGAGTTCAGTCGTCTCTCCCAAACTGTTGATACGCCTTTGTTCAGTTTGGTTTAGATCCACTTGGATTCCAAATGCACTTATTCCTGGCGGTTTACCACCGTTCGACTTCGCCTGTCCTTTAGTTGGGCAGTTCCGAGCGAAGTGTCCTTCCTGACCACAGCGGAAACATTTGTTTGCTGCACGGTATTCCTCCTTTTCTTCCTTACTCAGAAGAGTCTTCTGCTGCCCCGCAGATTGTTTTGAATCCGTTTTTTTACTTCCATGGGCCTTCCATTTATTACTATTGGACCTACTCGCCTCATTGTAGTTGGACAATGCCCCGGGGACATTGTTTGTCTTTTTCCCGTATGCAGATTTGAAGTTTCGTGCTCGACGCGACGAATGGGAAGACTTTCCCTCCTTGCCCTGTCCCTCATGCGTCCCAGGAGCTTGGGAGCTTTGGGAGTGGCGTGATTGATTGCCTGAATGCTGGTTTCCAGCTGAGTCACGGTAATCTATATTGTCTGCTAACTCTTGGTATTCAGCTTCGCGGACAATCTCCTTCCAGGAGCTATACTCAGGATTTAGGTGAGCGCATAATAACGCTTTTCGAAGAGACGATCTTAGTCCGTTGAAGAGTTTCACAACACGGGCTCGCTGGCTATCAGCGCCCACTATGGTGAATAGTTCATCAAGGTCTGCCACATATTCTCTAACGGACTTCTGTCCTTGATTCAGGCTATTTAGCCTTTCTCTCTGCTGGCTTCGAAAATCGATGGGGAAGCAGTAGTTGAAGAGCTCAATGAAAAACTTTCTCGTCGACCATTTCTCAGGTTCGAACGCCACACGCCGTGTGTAAAAAGTGTAAGCTTTTCCCGTTAAGAACTCAGATAGTACTATGACCTGACGCCTCTTTTCGACATATTCATACTTAACATAGGCTGTTCCATGGGTTAAGAATCGGTGGAAGGCACGTACATCCACCCTGCCATCATACTTCTCGGGAGGAGTGGGTTTTATAGTTGAACGATGCATTGATTTTCGTTTTGATCTACGGGCACGACGATGTCCCCGTGGATGGGATGATGAATCCAAACTCGAGCCGGAGGTAGTGGAGTCAGACTCGTCATCTGAGCTCTCATATCCTGAGCTGGAGTCCGAGTCTGATCCATCCATGGCGGAAGAATCGGGTGATTCATTACCCCTGTCAGATCCCCTTGGTCCCTGACGCTTTTCGAGTCGTTTAAATGCTTGTCCGAGGGCGCTCTCACCGGTGATTTGTGTTATTGGCTCAGTGGCCAAATGCTTACTGGGTTTCCGTTTATCACGGTTATCAGCACGTTTATACTTGTGTCTATTCTTCGAGCCTTCTGCTACCTTTTGGATTAGGGCAGCCATCTCTCCCGAGATAGGCTCAGATCCTGCGCGTTCCTTACGCTTATGGTGAGAGGTTCCCCTTTTTTGACGGAGTCGCTTAATTTCACGTTCTAGTTTCCTTTTATTTCGTAGGTAGTCCAACACGTCTCTGCGGGAAACTTTGTGTTTTTCCGCTACATCAGTGGTTTCCCCTTCATGGGCAGTTTCGCCGCCGTCGATCATCTCAGGCTCGACGTCTAGGGTGTTGTGCTCAAGTTCGGTTGTGGGTGACTGATGTTCACGGTTGAGTCTCTCGTTGTACCTAGTGAGTAACTCCTTCTGTGTTTGGAGATTGATTTTGATCTCATTGAGGTCGATGTCTCCCCAGTTCCGGGGGTCCACCCCCTTCCCCTTGTCGGAGGGTTCCCCAATATCATCTTGAGTCTGGGTTTTGTTGGATGTCACTCTATCCATCCTTCTATCGATACGTTCTCGTTCTGCCTCAGTCAGATGGCTCCTTGCCTTGGCTAAGGTCTCTTCCATCTCGCAACTTTGATCATTACGGGATTGATTTTTATTCGGGTTGTTAAGCTTTACAGTGTCGTCTTGACTATCTATGGTATGTAACCCATCCTGCTTGTCATCAGACGGTGAACTAGTTTCACTGCGTTCCTCTAGGCCATTCCCCCCCAAGGGTTGGGCTTCCTCACTGGCCTTTGGCTCAGCGGCATCCACATCAATTTCAGTGGGCATTGCGGGGTCATCACCACTCGCGGCATCAAGAATATGGTCTGTTTTCAGCGTCCCAAAGCGCGGTAAAGGTCCCGTGTTACGTACTGCAGTAGGGCTGAGTCGGCGGACAGGTCCTCCTGTTTTTACGGTTCGACGGGGATATCTAGTAGACATAGTTAATAAAAAGGTTTTGTGTGTGTGACTCACGAGGTTGGATGCCCGCAGTTGATCAGACTGAGGGAGGCCAAAGCACGAGAGCCGGAGAGCAAGCTAGTAGGTAGGACTTTTGAGAGGTTCAAAATATGTGGGAACAGCGTCTATGACGGTGTTACCACAAGAGAGATCGAGTCTTCACACAAGCAATAGAACCGGGTTAAGTCCTGTTAATTGGGAAGAAGCTACCGTACTCTAGCACTGTACTAGTTTATATAGTCTCGGTTATCGAGAGTACCCGGTAGCAACGAGAATCACAAGATAAAGTCATAACACAACTAAGGGTCGAATAGCTAAGGTGGTCACGGTCGTTACAGTCGGCGACTAAGTCCTCGGACGACAGCTGCTTTTAACAAGTGGAGTGCAAATGAGTGGGACTGGCAATGTACACTCCCGTCCCTGTTCTTGTCCTGCTGGCCTTGCTGGCAGGAGCGTTTGGCCTAGTCCCCAGTCCCAACGCGCAGGCCGTCGTCCACACGCTGCTCGTTGCCACCCTCGCTGTGTCCGTTCTCCATCTCCAGGTCCTCGCTGGTGCCCGTCTGCCCATGCTCGCTGTCCCAGGCGTGCTGCTCGTCTGCGGTATGTCTCCATGCACCATGTGAGCATCGCCTGACGCCTCTGCAGCGACGCTCTTGTCGTTTGTCCCGCGCTTCTCCCGCATCACGCCAATTTTGTTCCTTGTGTCCATTGTCGCCACCCTCGCCACCACCGCCTGTCTCTTCCAGCTATCGCCTGCGTCCCACCCTTCGTCTGAGAAACCCCTCCCATCGCCGCGCACCTCCCTTCCTCTCGTCCTCCTCCTCTCCGCACAGCTCTCCTACACTCTCGCCACGGCATTCTGCATCCCCCCAGCCCTCCACACATCCGGCCCGCCGTCGCCGCTCGTCGTCTCCCTTGTCTCCGTCTCCCACCTCTCCTCCACCGACATCCTCGACACCGCATTCACCGTCCTCGCTCTCCTCTTTATCTGCGCCGCATACTACTATCCCCGTCCGAATTCTCTTGGCAGGTTATAAGCCCAAGAGTTCTGCTGGAGTGTATCTGTCTCGAACTACCATGTTTTGGACTACGCCGTATTCAATCACTCGCACAAGCGCCCGGTGACCTCATCGAGATTGCATTGGCTTGTTTCAAGCCTTTGTTTGACTGCGAGTCATGGAAAAATGTGTTTTTCATGTTAATGTCTATCTTCGATCGAGTCTTCTCGCTTCTGTTCTTTACCAATCCGTCATCTTGAAAGGCCTCGAACAATGCAGTCGAACACTCCATCCTTTCGTAGCGGCCGGTCATTGTGCGACCCGTTCGCGAGCTATTCATCAAGCCTCGTTCGAGCTGCGATTGCAAACAGGGTGTCGCTGTTAGTTTGCTAGCGTGAGGGCTACTGCGGCCACCCATCACCTAGACGCTCTCACAAAGTTTATATGGGACGATGAGGACATGCAGTTTGCCTTGAGGATGGAGTGAGTGTTGGTCTCTGGTAGGGAAACGATTTAGCCCTCTTGTCTGCAGTGAAGCACACATTCAATGCACTCGTCATCATATAGGTCGTATTGTATAACGGCGACGGAGAAAGCAGAACGCTGAACAACTTTGGACTTCACGTGTTCCACGTATTCGTCGTATGCACGTCGGAGGTCTCGTCAGATCTTCAGGGTGGGCTCGTATACTAGAGAACACGTCGCGTTCATCTTGCAGATTGGAGACGGCCAAGCGTGGTCTAGGATAAGGCATCAAAGAGGCGGGATGATGGTTTAGTATGGGCCTGGATCATTGCACTAGTGGAGAGAAGACGGCTGCACGAGAGAGGCCTGGGACTGGAAGACAACTTGAGCGTCCCGCTTGAATAGGAAGCAAGCCAGATCTCTCCTGGGAGCAGAGATCGGTACACAGGAGAGTCGGCGTGCGTCGCTGAGAACAAGTAAGCGATTCATTTCAGAATTTAGTCCACTGTACTCTAGCACGCTTGACACGATTCTACAAGGTCCCTTACTGTATTTGTTTTGGTACTAGTGCTGCCAACACGTTAACAAGTCATCATATGCATATCTATCTACCAAATGCTGAACAAGCCATGAAATCCGCATATAGCCGCGTCCTCTGTTGTGTACGTTCACAACAAGACCTCAGAAAAGCTTTTCGGTGTACCAAACACGTCGAGAATATACCTACTTGTGGAATGAAGGCGACGATTTGATGAGCAGCCAGGAACCCGAGCGAGGAGGCCCAGCCTGGGAGCAAAAGGGTCAAGTCGAATATCTTGCAGAAGATGTCAATCGAGATTGGAAAGAAGAAGTTACGAAGCCTCGTCATTTTCACTTGCTGGCCTGCTGCTGATTTCTTTCTTTTAGGCCTTGGTCATTCGACATTCCTGCAGGTACGGTCTGTGGGAGAAATAAACACGTTTAGTCGAGTTTTTCATGTTTCACTATCGGAACAATACTATCCCGTCGTCCTTGCAATCTGGCATCTCCAGAACACCTTTTTCCTTGTTGTAACAGTCCCTGTCATCCAACCTGCAAGAACTAACCTTCTTGGCGTCAACGTATCTTTCTTCTTGGATATCCGTACAGCCCGCGTGAGTGGTTGTTGGAACGCCTCCAAAGCCAAAGCTTCTTCGCAGTAGGTGAGTCAGGCGTTTCCTTTTCAGGAGTCTCTACCAAACACTTCTCACTCTCGCGCTCGTCATGCACAAACGTGGTCCTAATTTTCAATGGTCATAGGTCCTAATCGACTTGAATGGTAATCCCGAAGGCCCCATTAGTTGCCTCAAGTTACGAGATACCTGACAGTTCACATGCGACCATTATCAAGTCGGTTTTTTTCTCACTATTTCACTTATTCACAGTTTCAGGTGATCATTCCCGCATACTCCGTCTCGTGTGTTACGAAACAAATTTTGCCTTTGGAGTATTTGGTGACGGAGGAAAGCTCTCAGAAGCCGAGTGCATCTAGCGCACACTCTCTGCCCGTGAACGACAACAGAGTCTCCATCTCTCCTATCCGGTCATTAGCCCCATATTGTTCTCGTTTCATGCACCCAAGTTCCTCCCGGCAGGGGTATTCTGGCAGGCAGCTTGCGAAAGCCGCCGAGTGGGCGAGTACGACAATTGACAGGGAATAAAATAAATTCAAGGACAGTAAAAATATATGCGCCGCGTTCTGAAGGTTCACTCCGCAAGAGTAAATCTGCATAATCAGTTTACTGGTTCTTGACTGATAGTCTCGATGGTTAGATTTTTGGATTCCCGTGAATGGAGGTTCGAGAAACGAGGAAAGAGAATCATAAGCAGAAACTTCGAGATCTTAGAAAGACAGATCTTTCCACGTTGTTTGCAGATGACAATGACATATGTCGCATGCACAGCCCAGCCTTGTGAATTTGTGAGAATGGGATGAGAAACCTTCGACATATTTGGATGTGAATCAATGTCGCACAAGATATGACAGGTGTACTCGTGGCAACCGTTCTTTATCATCATCGTCCATCTTGCTTGCACTTTATCGCTCTATTGCTCATTGAATATGTCTACTACCCAGAACGACAAGACCTCAAGGGGGCGACGTTTCATTCAAGGGTTTCGCTCAGTGTTTGCTAAAGGTCGTACTTTATTGCCTCGGGTGGGTGCCTCCAGGGCATCTTCCCCCGTTTCTCTCTTGGAAAATTCTAACTCTTCTCGCGTGAACAATTTGGAAAATGTCTCTTCAAACCAGGTTTCATCTATCCCGGGCTCTTCAGGTGCTGGTAAGCACATCATCCATCATAGTCGTTTCAAGCGTCTAAATCCACAATTGAGCTCCCACGCACTTACCCCCATCGGCTGTCCTGCTAGATACAGAAGAACGTGCTGTATCTAGTGAGTATTCGTGCATTCCTAACTTTACTGTTGAAGATCACACACTCCAGGATCTACTGCCGGAGATACTTCGCAACCCACTGCCTCTCTGACTCCTGAAAATAATAACTGTGAGTAATCAAACAAATAACTGAAGAGACTGCAATAAGTATATCAATTCTATCACAGCCCAAATCACTACTTCTATGTGTTCAGCAACTGCTTTGTCAAATATAAGAGATGGACTCGGTGAGACCTGTTCATTCATTCCATCCATTGTGTCAAGTCTGAACACTTGAAAGGATCCACGCCGCTGGAGACGACTACAACTCCCGTAGCATCAGATACTGGTAAGTGATTAAGATACTAGGCATTTGTATTCATTGCTTCACAAACCAAAGGACCTACCTCCATCCACCCAGTATCTTCATTTCCCACTCAAGGCAACACACCAAGTTAGTATTCATTCCATCTCATTGATCCACTGAGGCTTGATTAACCTTCGAAGTGAGTACACATGTGGATCCTTCTCAGCCTTCTGCCAATGCAGAAGGAGTTCATCATAGTAAGTTATCATTATCTGTTCAATAGGTGTCTCTTAGCTTCCTTCCAAACATCCTCAGAGAAGTCAAGAGATGTGTACCAGGAAGTTTGGAATGGTGTTGAGCTTTTCTTTGAGAAAGCTGAGAAAGTAGTGTCTGGAACTCATCTGCAAATTCCTTTTGGTGTAGTCAAATGTTTTATTGACCTCCAAAATGTGGGTTTTTCTTCCTTTTCTTGTGAAACACTAGCTGCACAAACACTATAGGCTGTTACTGAAAATATAAATGATGTGAATACTTTGATGACCCGAATCAGTGATCATCTGGTTGTTCTGTGTGATACTCTGGCTACTATTGATGGTATGGACTTGGATTATCTAATTGAAGGCTTTGCTGGGTATGAGCAGTATTGTTTGAATTGTCCAAGGCTAATATTCTATAGCAAACTTTTAACAAACTTGAAAGAACTTGATATGATGTTCAAAAAAGAATTATGGAAGAAAATTTTGGGAAATAAAAAGGACAGGTCAAACATAAATAATATTTTCAAGAAAATTGATCAAGAAGTAATTGATTTTCAGGTATGATTAATTGCATATATAATTAAATGTTTTTAATTGGTGTTTAAGATGAAACTGAATCTGAAAATTGTTCAGAATATATATAAATTGAAATCAGAACTTGATGTAAGTTATATGTAAAAGATCATGCTCTGAATTAATGTGAGTTTTAGAAATTGAAACTAGACAGCTAGCCTTGTGCTGATTTAAATAATGCACTTTCAGTATTTTAAAATAAGAAAGAACTTAGGGAGCTTGGAGATAAAGTCAATGGTCTCCTTATTTATACTTTCACAGCAGTAAATTGCATTTCATTTGGCACTTTAGAAGAGTCTATTGTCATGAGAAGATTGCTTGACTCTCCTAATAATGCAAAATCCTCAGATTCTTCTGATACAACATTGTTAATTAACAACTTCTATGATACAATATTATCTGAAGCATTTAGTAGAGGTGCAGAAATGTTTATTGCTCATTGTCTGGAAATTCTACATACAATGCTTTGTGCAGAAGAGCATATAACCTTCTGTTGCAGCAGCATTGCATTCTAAAGCAGATAATATTCAAAAAATAAAAGACTTAAAACAGCAAGCTGATGACATTGTTGAAAGGCTCCATGCTGTTCTTTACAAAAGAGAGAATCATATCTTCTGGTATCATGCTTCATTTCCTGACTTTCTTTTATATCAAAAAGAATCTTCTTGTCAGGGGACTTCTCATTTCTTTTTTCCTTCACTCTCCTTTCATTTACTTTCTTATTTCTTCTGTCATTCTCTCATCTCACTGTTTCTATTTTTTCAACACTATCTGTCAGTGCTATTCTCAGCCTTTGAGGTGCTCTGGTTCTTTAGCTATTATTCAGACAAGTGTGGGCCCTTCAGTACTGCTTCCAGACTGCTTACATAAGCTGGGTTTGCCTTTCTGACTTCCAAAGTCCAGAGTTTTCCTGCCTTGTTTGTACAGTTGTTTGTTGAGGCAATTTTTGAGTTTTTAAAGCTTTGTTGTACTGTACAGTTGTTTTCCACATGTCAGAGGCCCCAGAAGCATCCAACCTGGCATAGGGAGTCCCTAGACTTGTTCTCTTTGGATCTCCCTCTGCCAGGTGAGTAGTTATTATAATATTGTTAGTATATACTCTAATACACTTTGGATCTCCCTTTGCCAGCTGTGTGACTGAGCCATAGTCTCTAGAGGTTGCCCTTACACTAACAGTGCATAAAGGCAAATCATGTCATCCTCTATAGGCATCTGCCAGTCATCCCAGTGCTGGATGGCAGGTGGCTCTCCATAATGGTTGAGTCAACAATGTTGTTCATTGTCAACTTTGCAGAACTGGTCGATTGATGCTGTAGTACTTGGTTGCAAGTAGTACTGATAGTTCTGGGGCTTGATGATGTAGAATGTCACTTTCAATGCACACTGACTTGATGATGATGAAATTGATATATTATAATGTTGAAGGCTTTCAATAATCTTCCTGAAAGCAGAGGGTTTTCAACAAACTCCAGCCTAAGTGATTCACTCTCTGGAAACCACCAAACCTTTGCCTTCTCCTCAGGAGTATAGCATGGTTGCTGCAACTTATTAGTTGCCTTCTGCAGGGTTACACATCTCATTTGGACACGTTGATCTCCATGGCACTTGGTTAGTGCAAACAGGTGTTCCTCCTCATCATCACAAGTGTAATAGTTGCTGTCATACATGTCCACTGTGATGTATTTGTTGCCATCAATCTGGACGCTGTCAGCGTCATCTACTTCCAACCCCTCAGCATCTACTTGCAGCTTTTCCTCCGCCTCTTTGATGACCTCATTGTCCTTGTTGTCACTGACAACATTGCTAGGTGCCGCAGCCATATGGGCCACCTGGATGTGTACCTTGGGCAGGGCAGGACATTCTTTAGTGAAATGCCCAACCCTGCCACAGTTGCAGCATGCTAATGGGTCCCTGGCAGGCCTTCTCTGGGCCAGAGCTCCAGTCAGTTTGCTTGCTGTATGCGTTACAGGCACTACACCCCCTCTAGCTGCTACTTGGTTTTGACCCAAAAAGGGTTGACTATCTTTTGCTGGCAAATATCCAGCAGGTTTTGATCGAGGCCGTTGGCCTCCAGAGATTGTCTTGCAGACAATAAATTGCGGATTGCAATTGTTCTCCATCTCTGACTATTTGGCCAGGAAGGTTCCCACCTTCACTGCCTGATGGTTTACTAGTACTTGGCATTAACTATGCTGTTTATAATGATTTGCAGTCCATGTTGACTGCTCATAGTAAATGGCATACACCAAGAATTTGGTCACAGTATTGATCTCCGGAGACAACCCCCTGGTCATTAATCAACAACTCACCATGATTGTGCAAGTCCTGGTTGTGCATCTTCTGGTAATTGACACATTCATTCCAGTTGTCCACTAGGTGGATGCATCGTACTACGTGTCATGGTTACATTTGCTCCTCAAGAATGTGGACTTCGTTCACCTCTTTCTTGATAGTGACTTGCTTTTGAGGTGTCTTAACCTCCTGCACTGCAAGTAGTGCCTCTGGCTCCGCCAGAGTTGTCATCACAGTCTCTACTTCAGATAATGCCTGCTGAGGCACTCTGCTGACAATGCATTGACAGTTTGCAGTGTTCTAATGCCTAATGTAGTCTTGCTGAGACTTATTGGCCTGACAAGGCACATTTAGCAATTCCATTGCATCCACAATTGATAGCACCCATCAGTACACACTCATTTTGCATTCCACTGAGTCAGCTGGAGTGGCCGTTGAGACTGCTGACCCTCGCGCTGCTTTGCACTTGAGGTATTCCACCACTTTGAGTTCAAAGATATGCACAAATAATTTGATATATTCAGTCGAATCTGCACAGGGTACATTGTGGCTCCTAGCAGCCAGTAACTGTAGATGCTTTACTATGTAAAGCTGCAGACACTTTCATGTCAATTCCTTTGTAACCAATGGATATCGGTCCAATACCAGCTGTAGCTGGATAGACAGGGTCAATTTGGTATATCCATAAGCTCTATGTTGGGTTTAGGATCCCACTTTTTTCTGATCACTTCAAAAGGGAATCTTATCTGGATCTATGTGCGCTGTGAGCAGCTTTCATGATGGCAGTGAGCGCAGAAAATTGTCGCTTGCCCCTGAGGCTGACTCATCACATAGACCTAATTCTCGGATCGCTCTCGTATCTTGGGCTTTCCAAGAAGGTCAACATTCTTGTTAATAACAGAAACTTAGTTGGTGTATAAATGACTATATTGTATCTATATACTTGTTAATAACAAAGACTGGAGTTGACATTAATATATGTTTCTGGACTTGTAAGTTTGTACAGTAGCACATACCTCAGTCGGTGTATAAACAACTGAGGTATGTCTGATCTCCGAATCCGATTCCATATCTTTGACTGTATAGTTTTTCCAATTGTTCTCTCTTGCAACACACTGCTCACGTGGTTGGCGCCGAATACGAGCTGTGCCTGATTGAGGTATCTGCCGCTACCACTGCAGCTGTTTCTGTGCACGAAACAAAGTTGTTCCTTCCGCCAAAAGAATCTCAACTCCACATTCACTTATTCTCGCTACCAACCTACAATCCATGTTTCATTCACGTGGTGGGAATACACATGATTGTGAGATATTTTCTACCCTTAGGAAATGTCAGTGTGGGGGAGAGTTGGTTCATGTCTCGCTCTGTCAATTTGCCACCAACAAAATCTTGGGATTCACTTCCGTGGAGCACTGAATGCCTCACGCCATCGGGGCCATGCAAGTGTCATCTTTCCAGTGTCGGATGCCGGCGGTTGACGGTGACAAGGGGATTCTGCGCTGTCTGTCAGATGTCAGCTTGTTAGGGCAGGCGAGCGAGCGAGGGGGAGGGTCAGGGCACTTCAACCTCACATACCCACATATGTTTATAAATGTATGTTTTTGAATTTGGGTTAGAGTGTGGGATAACGAAGGAAGGGCCGCAGAGAAGGCAGAGAAGGCAAAGGAGTGTCGATTCTCCTGTCGGATGGTCGTCGGGCAACAGATTGCATTTGGGGACATTTGTGCAGGCACTATGTGCCATTGCTGGCGTGGCTTCTATTTCTTGGCTTCTTGCACTTCAAGTTCCATGGGTCTGGATCTGACGTATGACGCATCCCTTGGGTCGGCAAACTGCATGTGGTCAAGACTTGGGAGACTGGTGGGCGGCTGTGGCGGCGGGAGAGGGCGGGAGAATCGGGGAGCTGCTTGGTGAGTGTGTGTGTGTGCCTTTGTGCAGATCGTCAGTGAGTTGTGGGCAGGACAGGAGCTGTTGCGTTGGAGATGAAGTGCTTCTGGGGAGAAGCGCAGGTTGTGGGTGTGGGTCGGTGTGGGAACAGCGTCTATGACGGTGTTACCACAAGAGAGATCAAGTCTTCACACAAGCAATAGAACCGGGTTAAGTCCTGTTAATTGGGAAGAAGCTACCGTACTCTAGCACTGTACTAGTTTATATAGTCTCGGTTATCGAGAGTACCCGGTAGCAACGAGAATCACAAGATAAAGTCATAACACAACTAAGGGTCGAATAGCTAAGGTGGTCACGGTCGTTACATACGCCCTCCAGGTATCGAGAACAGGTGAAGGATACCTATGAGTAAATGAAGTAGAGAGAAAGTGCAGAGACGTGACACCCTTGAGTGATCAAAAATAAAAGGTCGAGAGGGGATTGAACGCGAGGCCCCCCAGTTAGACGAAAGATAACGGAGATAACGGAAGATAACGAATATTGCCGATCTTTAGGCGACGGCTTCAAAGAACGCGGAGTCGATGGTCATTTCCTCGAGAACAGCGAGAGGGTCGACAGTGGGGGAGGCGGGGAATGCCTTGCCGGCGTGTTTCCTTTTGTTATCTGTGAAGAATGGGGGTAACTTGAACCCATCAGGCCTAGCATCTTCCATGCGACGCTTTTTGAATTCCTTTTCCCTGCGACGCGTTTCCGACCGAGCCTGGTTACGGACCGCCTCACGGTGGGGGCGAAGAAGGGCGTTCTTCAGGCTGGCCCATGCGTAAGCGTCGATGTCTCCCTTATCATCGAGTATGCCGAATGCACGTAACTCTGCGTAGCGAGGGTCGAGGCTGGGGAAGGTGAGGACAGAGCGGGGGATGGGGAAATTGTCGTAGTTCCAATCCCCTGTAGCGGGGTCGCGAATAATAAATTCGCAGGGGTTGTCCCCCTTGAAGGCGTTATACGCAGTGGCGAAGGATTCGTAGCTGGCTGGCTCGATGGTGGCAGCGGCGACTTGGCGACGACGTACTTCGTAGTCATAGTCTAGGAATTTTAATAATTGAGCCAGGTGAATGATGATGTTGGGATCCTCGGAGGTGAGTTGCACGAAGCCGTCAGGGCGTTTTGCAAGGCATGGATGAGGAGTATAGTGGTTTTTTGGGCGGTGAGACATGTGGGCTGCAGGGGGTCGAAGTTGGGAAGTATCTGGCTCTGACAATTGGCTGAGGTGCTGAGGGGGTTGTTGGGTTGGAAGAGAATGGGGGGTATTTATGTGTTCGGGATGGATGGACCCTAGAAAAACTTGAGGGTCATCAGTTGGAGGTTTTTCCGTTCCTTCCGGAAGCTCGTGAATTAACTCGACATTGAGGGCTTCCAGGTACGGGGAGAGGATATCCAATTCCCGGACTTGATCATATTGTAACCAGGTCCTGTCCCCAGTGTGCCATAACACTTCAAAAATTGCATTGGCCTTTGACCCTGCGTGGCTCACGATCTTATCGGCAGACCACTCATCATCTTGATCTGGTTCGATTTCAGATATTATTTGGGAGTATAGTCTTCCCGGAAATCTCCTATCGTCGTTAGGGCGATGTATCCGTAGTAAGGAAGCATGAAATGAATTGTGAATGCCTCTCTGTCTCATGTGAGCAGGCAATTGTACTCTAAAGGAATGG
>QGOA01002782.1:0-42102 GCA_003313075.1 Termitomyces sp. MG16
ATTACTTATATTATATTATATTATATTATAATTATCCCCAGTTTTTACCAAAGGTAGTATTAGTATGGGTAGACGTATAAATAAATATAACTAGCTTGACTAGCCCAGCCTAAAAATCCCACACAAAGTATCCCGAATCCGAGGAGGTTCTTCTAGATGAATGGGGTTGGTTCTATTTAGATAGACCGCCGGCAAGCCGTTATACAGGGCTAAGAGGCGTTATGTACTTACCGCTGATTCACGAACGCATCAGCATCAGCATCAGCGTCAGCGTCAGTATCCACGCATGGTTGTCTTGTGTTGTGCTGTGTGTCATCCACAGTGATCGACAGTCTGTCCTGCTCTTATACCCGATTTTCTTGTTGATACATATTGTTGATATTGTTGATATCATTTATCCCTTCTTGTATGCTTAACGACCAGCAACTACTATCATGTGTCAAGAAGTGAAAATTTTTCGCATTTCTCTTTCTGTAGCTGTAACCCTACCCTACGTTGGATACTCTTCAAACTTCCAGTAAAGCACACAAGTCGCTTCTGATCAAGCTACTACTTTGTAATTTTGTTGGGAAAAATTATCGTGTTTAAGAGATGTCGGCCCATGACCGAGTGAGAGGTAGCAAAAAACCGGGAAGTGAAATTATTGTCACGGCCTGGTCACAGGCCCAACTTGCCGGATGGTCGACATTATTGTGCTCAAGACTCATGGTTACTGTAACTGCTGGTTCAGTCAGTGCGTATTTCATACGAGTAGATAAAAGATGTATTAATAAGGAGTGTTTTATGAATGTGAGTCAGGATGACGGTATAAAGTGGATGACAAAGCAAAGTGATGGTCTGAATAATGTGGCATCGTCGATGGGCCAGCATGGAGCTGAGATGGATAAGGGTATACTGGGATCAAAGGTGAGTGTGTATAAGAGAGGGAAGGATGGGGTAAGATTGATTGTATGGAATGCAATGGAGTATATGTGGTATCAACCATGGTATTGAAGCGACGGTGCTGTAATGGTGGCTGTAAATCCAAAGCCTTGTCATGTTCAAACCCTGTTGCAAAGTCATTATGAGTTGGCATGGATCATTTTGGTAATCACTTGAATAAACCAGAAAACTGTTCATCATCCTTCAGCTCTGAGTGCTTGTTGAACTCATCCTCAATATGTTTTAGTAAGTCAGCCTTTGTTCCAGTAATAGACAAGCTGAGAACTGATGCTAAGTCTTGCAGCTCTGTAACCATTGGTTATGAGCTAGAACTATATTGTGTGTATCACACAGTGCTGAATCAGACCGCAGTATTGGATTGACTAGAACTAGAGTGAATACAAGATGTTATCTTACATAATACTCTACTGGATGCATATAGCATCATTGATGCTAATAACAAGTGTGATGCTCCGTTACAAGCTCAGTCTTGTTTTTTGACCCAAGGACTTCCAAGAAAACCATTTGTGCACCCATTGTTGTTCATTGAATCAAGTTCTCCTTCTCCATTGCATTTTTTTTGCCCTTTTCTCTGCCTTCTCTCTCTCCTTCTCATCATGTTTGGCCTGCTCCCTCTGTGCCTCCCTCAGTCCTTCATCTGAAGTCATGACATGTGCTGAAGTATGAATTCTTTGGCCCTGCTTTCCCTGCTTCTCAGAGCATTGATTGGCTTGGTTCTGAAGAATAGCTATTTCACGTGTTGCAAAGACTACATGGACTTCTGCAGAATCATGTTGTGCCTCTACAAGTTGCAGTTGAGCATGCAAGGCCACAATCTGATCCTCAAGTTCATGGCAGTGCTGGATAGATGAAATTGGGTTGGTGATGGAGGATAGGGATGATAAAAGGCTAGATGTGCTAGGAGTAGATAGCCGCCGTGTTGTCATTGAGCACATACAGAGTTGATTGACATTAGAACCAGATGGTATTGGAGTTGAGGGAGAGGGAGGCAAATAACAAGAGTTGAACCAAACTATTGCTGAGGTTTTTGGATGAGCTGTGATGGTGCAATTGATCTGATTATTGGATTCCATATCTGGGTCAGATTCCAATGCCATTGTGCATGACTCTTTCCATTCATCATCACTCTCCTCATTTTCACTCCCACTGCTATCCTCAGTCTCCCTGTCAACTAGCATATCTGCTGAGATAAAATCATCAGAAGATGCATCAGGTGCCCATGGTAGCCTGGTAAATGTGCAGATGCCCTCAACTTGGATTTGAGTAGAGTAACTTGGTGCAAACTCTTCTGGAGTGATATCTGACCCTTGCAAGGAGTATGATTGTGCAGGACTAATACCTGCTTTATGCCATGCCTGGATAATTATCTCTTTTTTGAATGCTTTCTCATGTGCCTTTATGTATTCCTTGACAACATATCGAAGTTCCATTCCTTCTCCTGTTTGCTCAAGTATTGCAGCACAATAACCTGACCATGCAGTACCAAGTGGTGAAAAGCCTCTGACATCAAGTGGCTGAAGATAATGGGTTGTGTGAGGAGGAAGGCAGAAGAGATGAACATTGTGTTCTTGGGCATATTCAATCATTTTGAGTGTGGTGTGTGATCCATGTCCATCATATATTAGGAGAATGGGTTTCTCTAATCTGTTCCTTGCCTTAGCACCTGGAACAAATTGTTTTTCAAACCATTCTCATGCAATATAATCATCAGTCCATCCATTTTTAGATGTAGCAATTCTGAAAGTATAGGTCAGTCCAACAACTTTAATGATTATAATCATTCAACTCACAACACATCAGGTACTTGATACCAGTCCTCAAACACACTTGAGCCAGGGAAGACAAAGCATAGTTTGATCGTGTGAGTTCCATCTGCACAGACCACTTCAATGACTGTTACCAACTAAAGGTCATCACTCTTCAGGCAATATTGTGATTTATCCATGATATCAAAGATGAACTTCTTGGCTTTCCCTTTTCAGCTCCCTCCTATCTGGATGCTCTTTTCATCCATATTGTATACATTCTCCCAAGGTATGTCATTTGCCTTCATATGCTCTGTTAGTTGCTGAGAATGATCATGAATAGTTGTATAATTGAATGCTTATGCACATTTGGGATCAAGGCCACTGACCCACCCCAGCTTGATCTCAGGATGATGAGCAAGAAATCTTCAAGCCCAGGATTTTGAAATGGGCCACTGCTGATGCTTTGGGAGCAGTGATTCTACTTTTGGATGAAGTGTTTTTTTACTGACTGGGTGACCCATGACTCCAAGGTACTTTATCCAATCAACAAGAGCTTCTTGTGCAGGAGTAAGAAGCAGTTGCTTTTTGTATGCCTCTGTTATATTCTCTGTCTTTCCTTTGTAAAGATGCCAGAGAGTTAGATATGGGAGTTTGTGATGCTGAGCTGCACATGTAACAGAGTTAAAAACACCATGTTTCAAGTCTGTACAAGCCTTCTGTATGAGCTCCTCAGTAGCCAGACTGACAGAATTACAGTGAATCATGGTGTAAACCATTTTTTATCATGTTGAAGAGCAGTAACCAATTTGGCACTCTGCTGCATGTGGAGTTCCAATCATCTCAAGATTGTCACACTTTCTCATGTTGTATAGGAAGATGTCTGCTTTCTGGGCTTTGTTTCTCTTTTAATACTTTGGAAAATTATATATAAGACACTATAAGCATACAGAAGGGTTTGGCATAATCAGATTTTGCACAATCCTGGTTAATCCATTTCAATGAGCTCTGGTTGATCATAAATCTTGCTCTGATTTTGCACTTTTGAAATTTTTACACTTCAACAAACTGAATTTTCTACAAAATAAGCATAGAGACTTCTTTAAATATTATATTCATCTACTGTTTTTTTAGGAGTCAGAAAGTGAGTGTTGCATGTTGCAAAGCACAATTTTCACATAGCAAACCCTTTTTACATTGTGACACCTGACAGTAGCAACCAGGGTGATCAAGCATTGCATTGTATGGCTCATTGCACTGCTTGCTCCACACTGGGTTGCTTCTTTTCATTTCATGTTGTCTCTTCTGCATGTCTTTCTTGTTATGAATAAGATGCATGTTGGAATAGATCTCAGGGAAACTATGAATATGGAGTGGTAGGTGACTGAACTACTACTTTTGTACTTGTTAAATAGGTGTAAGTTGGTAGATATCTATATCTGGTAGAGTATGTTGGAAGTTGGAACTAGAATAATTGCAATTGCCATGGGTGCACAGCACCTATGTAGTAAACATGTAAGTGGCTAAGTCTAGGTACATGTATGTTAGTATTGTACAGTAATGTATATAATGTTATGCAGTGTACCTGAGATGTGTAAACATAACTGAGGGTACTTGTATCTGCTGAGCATATATAAATAGAATGGAACAAAGTATGTATGCCTTTGGCCCTTGTGTGCCCTCTTTGTCATGTCCACTGTATATCACACATGTCACACTCCAATGGAGTAAGTATAAGTATATGAGTTGGGAGTCAATATGAGTACACTTTATGGCAAGTCAGCAATGCATGTGATGCTCAAGTATCCATATATTCAAAGAAAGATACAAACTAGTACAATGGTTGGCATTGCTGAGAACCCATAACATTTACTGGGACAAATTTGACTGGCTTACATTAACGCCAATGCAGTATGAGCACAATGGTTAGTGATGTTTTGCCCTGCTGAATCCTGTAACAGAGGCCGAGGGGAGGGGGAAAAATTGTGAGCAAGAAATAGAAACGGTAACTCCAATTCCTTGATATTTAGCAGGATAATGAATAATATATAGATGTTTGTTATTAAAGAAAAAGTAATGGACAACTTCGTACCTGTGTCAATATCAAATCAGAGCTTTTCATTTTTTTGCCTGAATTGTGAGAGGAAGGGAAAGTGAGCAAGTTTTTATACTTTACATTCTTCTTCTGTGTTTGAGACGTAGGATATTCAATTGCCAATTCCAAAGCTTATAATCAGCTGTGATCCAATGATGTCAATGCTGTCAAACCTAAAAAGAACTAATAAGAACAAACTGCCCTGTAGTTCTGGAGACACGTAGTCTTTTGTCTATATGCTGACTTTACTCACATTTGCATTTGGCTGCATATAACCCACCAGTGGGACTATATGAAGTTTTCAGAACATATAGCCATGCAGGTGAGAGGAGACATACCTAGTACTTTGAATGTCGACAACGCATGCTTGAGCAACTCCATAAGAGCGGATGCTGACAATGAAACTGCTCATGGGTGCACAGGAATTGCTGCAGATCTGTTAGGTCATGTTATATAAAGTCTTCTCATGCTCTATTCTAGAATAAACTGCTGGTTCCAGAACAAGTTACATCAGAAAGTGCCAAATGTGGCGGTCTTGGCTTTTGCAACAGCTGATAAATAGTTGTGTATATTTATTATTATTGTATGATTTGTATTTGATTGTCCAATCTGTTCTTGTTCTGCAATTGTCACTATGGACAGTACAATGTCATCTAGCCACCCTTGCATTGACAACTCTAAGTTTTACAATCACTCTTGGTATTCAGACGTTGTTTCTAACACTCCTAACCTGTCCTCTCACTTTGACAGCACATCTGTGGCAGCAAGTTGATTAGGTTTTTTTCATGCATGCTCTGCTGACCTATTCAAGGCTCTTGCATGTGTGTTGTCTGATGAAGAAAAAAATATTTCTTTTGCTAGCCATTCAGATGTATTCTCCATATTTTGAGATACTATGAATGATGTCCCTGTTTGTTGTATACCAAAAGATAAGGCACTCGAAGCCTTTTTCAAAGTCATTTTGTCATATCATGTACTTGACATATATATCCTTGTGTGTGAGGATAAGATGCACCCTCCATGAACCTCAGGGCCAATGACAGAGAATAGTTGATCAGTAGGTTCATCCCTATTACCCATTTCATTGATTGAGTTTGTATTTTAGCTGGTAAACCCTTTAGACTCACTTCTAAACCTTATTGAGAAATTCCATAAAAACCTCATACAACATCTGAATAAAATAAATGCTGAATCTAGAGGAAAACAACCAAGAGACCACCCCACCCTGAAGTTTACAGGTCCATGCATGAAGCTATATTCTGAACTCACTTCTTAGATCAGCAATAAGGGTATTCAAAACACCATAATCAATCTTACAAGTGCAGTGCTACATCTGAGTTGTCTATTGAAGGTAATCTTAATTGATATCAGTTTGAATATTGATTAAAGCTGCCTCAGGGTAACCTTTATTTACCGTCCAATATCACAGCAATTGAAAATATCATCATTCATGAGTATTGTCCTTCCTGTCCTTATTAGAATGTCTGCTCGTTATCTTTAATATATATAGCAAAAGCAGGTCTAGCAACCAAGATCAATTAAAATATCTTCATACCGCATATGGCAGCATCATCAATGGTGCTGGTTTATATGGTTGCTTGACTATTATGCACAATGCACTTTATTTGGCATTGCTCATATCCTCACTCATGTTACTTCTTCCTCGTGAGTATGGTGTACTAACTGGTAAAGACTCCCTGCTACAGGTAAATTGATCTACCTTTTATTTTGTTTGAGCAACTCTGATTGCTTTTAAAGCTTTGGAGGCATGTTGGAGGGCTCAAACATCTACGTATCATTGTCAAGGCAGATTGAGCATTATGGCGAGTGTTATTCTTGGCAGCTCAGGGTGGTGACCTGCTAACCAAGTTGTCACCTGCTTTAAGTACCCTGACTGATCAAATTAACAAAGTGGCACCTGCTTGGATTGAAATTGTATTCGTCCCTTCCCCTTTAAGAAGCGTCTCTGCAATGCTTTGCTTGCTACTTTGACTCCTGCATCAACCACTTCAATGAGCAACAAAACTCAACAAGACAATAATGCAAGCCAGTTGTTTGGACCTACTCCATTTCTTGTTGGATCAGATGCCTTACCAGGACTCGTTAATTGCTTGGCAAGCTTGTCAGGTCACATAGATATTTCTCATTCAACCATTGGCGACAAGCCTGATGGTTATGAGCAGTCTTCACTTACAAGGCCTGAATTTTTTGACAACTTGCCCACTTCTCTGAATAGTACTATTGCCTTAGGGGACCTTATGGATGTCACACCTGATGATTTCTATATTGACCTGTCTCCTAGTACCAATGCACTTGTCTGTGCATTGGAAGACACCACAGGTTCCAAAAACCTCAACCAGTTAACTGATGTACCTTCCTCTCCAAATAACGTCTGTGCATTGGAGGACGCTATGGACATATTGCTGATAGGCTTCTACTTGGGCTGAGCGCATCAAGGCTTATTATAGGCCAACCAACACTTGACGTACTGAGGACTCTAGCAACCAGTTGGGAATATAGAGCAGCCCTAGCTCTGGCAACCTACTACAGGATTTAGACATTTATCCTAACCACTAGCTACCAAGCCTTCAGCACACTCCATTCACCTATCTCAAGGACGAAGGAGGCTCATAACGTATAGCGCTAACACGATGGCAGGAGAGGACTCTAACTAAACCCTGATCACTTCCAGAAGGAGCCAGCAGCAGGCGCTGCCATTTGACGAGGCACTTCAATCAGAAGTCTAAAAGGATCAATGATGGCGGCACTGGATATACTTAAATCCGACATCTGGACCTGTCAGGAACTGATACAATGTGTAGCGCTGACATTAGCGCTCATGGTGTCTGTCAAGGATTTTCCGACCATACCCCGGAACAGCCTGGCCAATTGGAGTTATAAGAAAAGTGAGCAGACTCATGCAATTCTAAGCCAATATAGAGTCGCCGCTGGTTGCTGTGGGTCATAATGCCATTGGTTGCCATCATTCATGTGCAAAAGGTCGCCATTGACAGGTCGCCGTTAGAGGAAACCACGAGGAGAGGCGCTAGGAGGTAGCGCCGCAGGTGGACTTGTATCTGGACAAACACGGTAGCGCATAGTATATAAAATAGCTACTTTACATGTATATAACAACGAATCGTAACCCCTTGAACAGACAGTTACACTTAGCATTCAACTCGCGCTAGCTTCCTTTGACTTTGTCACTAAGTTGGGCACTAGCCTCGTCTATCTTGTCCTCCTCGTTTACGGTGCCACCTACAGGCACAATACGCTGCGCTATTTGTCATTTCTTCAATATCTTTGCCTAAACTACGACGCTTACCATCTGCCAGGTAGCTCCCAAAGCACTATAATCTAGCGCATCGTTTTACTACCTCCACTCGAGCACACCGGGACCCTGTCAGGACTCCTCACAACTACGCACGCCAAGCGCTGGAGACGGCGTTGTACTGCGTATACGTCCAGCGCACCCAACCACAGTTGGCGTCATCATTTTGGAGCCCACCGCGAGGGGTTCTTCTGAGACAGAATTCCGCCAGAAACTCGAGCCCAGCGACAGCGCTGCCTCCTGTTGGAGAGCGCGTTTGAACCAAGTACCACCGACTCACCACACTTACCAGGCGCACTACTGAGACAGACTTTGGATCAGGAGCTTGAGGCCGCCCCAGACAGCCTAGCCAAAAGCTTTTTCCCTTTTTCCCGACCATTTGAGTACTTAGCAGGCGAAAACCATACGCCGCTTACTCCTCTAAAAGAGTTATCTAGGTTATTATCGCCAGAACCTAGCAACTCAGAGCCAACTGAGCTGGTACCTACGACATCGACACTAAGTAACACGAGCACCACCACCCTTCCTACCTCAACAAACATGCCTATTGGTATGGATCAGCTGAACAATCAGCGGATGCCACCCAGAAACCACTTCTCGTCGCCAAAATGGGACAAAACAAAGCCTTGAAAACTAATGCAGTATTTCAAAGAGTTGGAGTATTTGCTACGTGACTGCCGAGTGACCGACGATACACAGATGAAGGAATACGCCGCCAGATATGTCTCATACAATACAGCTGAATCATGGACAGGGTTGAAGGAGTTCCAAGACTTACCAGTGACACAGTACCAAGGCCTTTTACCTATGATGAATGGAAAAAGGCTATCATTCATTTATATCCTGGCACTGAAGAAGCTACACGTTATACGGTAATGGAGATCCAGAAGCTAGTACAGGACACCTTTGCGGCAGGAATCTATACCCTAGGAGCGTTATCAACTTATTATCGTGATTTCCAGTGGATAGCAAGATGGCTGGTCCAAAATGGGAAGTTATATGGGAACGAGGAGCACTGTTTGTTTCAACAAGGATTCCCAACCTTGTTATGGACTAAGATTGCGTGACGCTTGGAAATCATTATGCACGACCATCACCCTGAGGAACCCTACAATATAGAAAGGTCTTTGAGGCAGGAAAGTGGGTATTAAAGGGCATGGATACGGGTATACCATTACAGCGACCTGGCGCGGACCATGGAGGAATGGCACCTAAGCTAGAGTCACCAGCACCTAGCGCTGCCAATGACCGTAACGGGTACGTCAAGAAGAAGGATTTGGAAAATGCCATTAACAATGCAGTCGCTAATGTCATGAATAAACTGGAAACCTTGATCTCAACTAGTCTTTTGGCACCTAGAAGCAACGTACAGACAGGACTTTGCCATTTTTGTGGTGAGGCAGGACATACTATGACCAGGGGTAGGTGCGCTATCCTTGAACAGTATCTGCGACAAGGAAAGGCGCGCTCTGGAATGGACGGGAAACTAGTCTTATCTTCGGGCACTAGCATTCCCCTTTATTCAGAGCATAAGACGTTCCAGGGACGCATTGATGAGTGGCACTGTCAGAACCCCGGGAACTTAGCGATGGGCAACCTGAATAGTACGGCAACAACAGAAGCTGAGGCGACTCCTCAACAAGCACTAATTTACGAAGTACTCCAGCTAAACGCTATCAGTGACTGACCTATGCTGTCCTGCGAGGAGAGAATTGAGATGCTAGAAAAGGAACTGAAGTCGCTAAAGAATCAGGTCTTTGATGGGGTGGAGATCAAAAAGGGCAAGCAGCCTTTAAAGGATCATAGGCCATCAGGCGCGACGACAGGCCCTGCCCCAGCACCAGCCTCAACCTCTAACGCTAACAACAAAGTACCAGAAGCAACCAAAGTGCCGGCTGTTATGGAGCCACCGCTGCATCCTTACGCTGGTCTCGGGGGCAACTACGCCCCACCCCTTAACCGCAACTTCAGAGCACCAAATAAACCCATGGAGGGATATCGACCCACAGCACCTATATACGATTTGGAAAAGTCTAAGGTAGTTTTTGATCACATCATGCAAAGTCAGGTTACGCTATCAGTAGAAGAGTTATGCAGCGTGGCGCCAGACGTCAGGAACCAGATACGTACCGCGGTTACCCCTCAATGAAACATAGCTAACAATGTAGCGACGGTGGACAAATGCGACGATGTGCTGCCTGGTTTCGCATACATAACCGAGACGGTAGCCTCGGAAACCAAGGAAGAGGTTGCACCACCTAAAGAAGCCACGTCCGTTGACCTGGTCGAAACCTACCTCAAATCGCTAAGATCTAGCGACGATCCTGCCATCTTAACTGTAGCCCAAGACTCTCACACGATTCGCTCAATTATGCTGACAGTTGATGGGAAAAGCAAAATAGAGTCTATCGTGGACAGCAGATCACAGATTATTTCAATGGCTGCCGACGTCGCTAACGAGCTGGGCATCATTTACGACCCAACGATCATTCTCAACATGCAGAGCGCTAATGGCACGATTGATCGATCCTTGAGGATGGCTTGGAACGTGCCATGTGCTATTGGTGATCTTACGTTCTATCTGCAAATTCACATACTTAGATCGCCGGCATACAATTTATTATTAGGAAGGCCCTTTGATGTGCTAGCGTGATCAGTAGTCAAAACAATGTCCGAAGACGAAACGATGCTAACTATTAGCGACCCTAATTCTGGAGTCAGGAGAATGGTACCGACATTTCCTTGAGGAAGGTTCCAGAAGCCTGGACTGAGAAAGCGACCTTATGTTAGCGACAAACCTTGCGAGTGTTTTCCGGCGCCATTGAGGAAATGAGTGATGAGGATCATGGAGATGAAGCACTTATCTTGGACTATAATCATTGGACTGGGCAAGTAACCTTTATATCACATACCCCTTTAGTCCCTGAAATCTTGAACACTTCTACGTCACTTACTAGCAAAGCTTTATCCTACTTATACCTCACTGCATCCGATATTACTGAAAATTTTTCGACAGACACTTATTTCGTTTCTACTCCTGATACTAAAGAACTTTTGATATCCGGTTTCGCTAGAAACCAGAGTTCCATTTATAATATGTTTGCTAACAACAGTACCCCTAAGCGCAAAGGGGTTCAGGTTAAAAAAAAGTACAAGCCAGTTGCACTTAAAACAAAACCGGTAGCAAGCAGCGTATCCAAAGAATTTCGCATCGAGAGAAAGATCCTTGGCGACCTGTTAGCAACCCTTCCCAAACTTAATCCAAATCCGCCACCTTTCGAGCCTACCGGACAATTTACAGAAGAACGTTGGGCGCTATTTCTTAGTGCCCATGATACAGGCTTTTTATTGACGGCAGAACTAGACGTATTAATCGACATTATATGACAGCAAAACGAAGCATTTGCTTGGGAGGATTCAGAACACGGTAAACTTAGAACTGACTTCTTTCCACCAGTGGTTATACCAACAATACCTCATGTACCTTGGACCGAGCATAACTGACCTATACCACCGGGTATTGAAGCCGAAGTTTGCCAAATTATTCGTTCCAAAATAGCGGCAGGAGTTTACGAGCCTTCCAATTTGGCCTACCAATCACGATAGTTTTGTGTACTAAAGAAAAATGGAAAGCTACGTATAGTTCACAGTTTGGAGCTGCTAAACAAAGTCACGATTCGTCATTCAGGGGTACCGCCCTTTCCTGATCACGTCGCCAAATCGTTCGCAGGAAGAATATGTGGCGCTACCCTGGATCTGTACGTTGGCTATGATGAGCGCTTAATTCACCCTTCCTCTTGCGACTTGACAACATTTCAAACACCATTTGGGGTGCTACGACTGGTTACACTTCCCATGGGATGGACTAATTCGGTACCCATATTCCACGACGACATTACGTTTATTCTACAACCCAAAATACCCCACCATGTGCTTAGCTTTATTGAAGATGTAGGCGTTAAGAGCCCAAAAGATTGGCGCCTTGTAAATGGCAAGCCCGAAGTGCATCCGGAAAATCCCAATATCTGCATGGCGCTATGGGACTTCTTCCAATTGGTTAACCGGATACTCCAGCGCATGAAGTATTGTGGCGGAACGTTCTCAGGACACAAGTTGGTTCTTTGCGCACCACAATTTAAAATTTTAGGGCATGTTTGCACGCCAGAGGGCAGGATCCCAGAGGAGAGCCGATTAGCGCTTCTGGAAAAGTGGAGAGTCTGCCATAACCTCTCGGAAGTTCGCGCGTTTCTAGGCATGGTGGGCGTGCTGCACATGTTCATACACCATTTTTCACATCGAGTGCACGCGCTTAATTGCTTAACTCGTTCTGGGGTCCCCTTTGAATTTGGACCCGACCAAATTAACGCCCAAAAGGATTTAGTGAAGGCACTGCAGGAAGCGAAGCCATTGGTACCCATTGACTATACTACATCCAATCCCGTTATACTTGCTGTTGACACCTCTTACATTGCGGTTGGTTTCTTTTTATGTCAATGTGATAGTGCCAATTGAAAAATCAGACGCTACAATTGCTTCAGATTGATTACCCTAAACGACAGAGAAGCACGCTATAGTCAGCCCAAACTGGAATTATTTGACGACTGGATTGACCAGTTGCACGGTTTCATACATATTATTCAATTGCCTATTTCAGCCCTTCGCAAAGACCAACCTATCTCGACCTGGCTACACTTTATCACCCCGTATCAACCTAAACCGTATCAGGCTCCATCAACTTTTTACACAGCCAGTATCTATAATGTTGCTAAGCCATCTAATGATCTAAAGATAGTCGAGGAACCCAGACCCTTACAGGAAGATAGTCGCAACCTCCCATATTCGGTGGTACCTCGTAGTGCCAAGGCTAAGTCAGAAGACCAACGAGTTGATCAGGTTAGAAAGTGGCTACAAGATTTGTGCCGACCATCAGACCTTACGGATACAGAATATGCCACCTTCATTCGATATGCAACGACTTTCTTTATGGTTGAGAATCAGCTTTAGCGACGAAATAGAGCTGGCGCTCACAAATTGGTAATCAAACCAGACAGCCAAATCAGGATTCTGCACGCTATGCACGATGACTTGGGACATAGAGGACTCTATGCGATGCGAGCAAATCTATTGGAACGTTTTTGGTGGCCTCAAGTTAGCGCCGATATTGCATGGTATATTCACACTTGTCATCTATGCCAAATCCAGCAGATGCACCAAGTTCTTATTCCCCCAACCATAGCGACTCCAGCACCATTGTTTGGAAAAATATATATCGACACTATGCACATGCCAAAGTCGGAGTGCTACAAGTACATTATCCAAGGAAGGTGTTCCTTGGTACATTGGCTGGAGTTCTGTATGCTCTAGCGGGAAAATACCAACGCTATAGCTAAGTGGCTCTTCAAAGATGTTATTTGCAGGTGGGGAGCACTTCACGAGATTGTTACAGACAACGGAGCGCCAATAGTTAAGGCGCTTACCTACCTCGCTAAGAAATACAACATACAGCATATTTGAGTCTCAGGATACAACAAACACGCTAACGGTATAGTGGAAAGGCTGCATTTTGACATACGACAGGCGCTGTTCAAAGCAGTAGACGGCGACGAAAGTTGCTAGAGTGAAGCTACTTATTCGGTCTTTTGGTCTGAACGAGTTACTGTATGGAAGAGGATGGGCTGTTCTCCTTACTATGTGGCGACTGGCACCCATCCCCTGCTCCCAGCAGATGTTGTGGAAGCAACGTACTTACAACCCCCGTCTAACTCAATCCTGTCCTCTACCAATCTGATTGCTAGGCGCACTATTGACTTACAACGACGCATGGAGGATCTAGAGCGCCTACACAAGGTGGTATTTCAAGCTAGATGACAGGCCGCATTGCGATTTGAGAGCGAGCATAGCGCCACCATCTGAGACTACAACTTTACAACTGGCGCCTTAGTACTAATGTGCAACTCGAAAATCAAAGTCACCCACAACAAAAAAATGCGACCCCGATACCTAGGACCCCTCATAGTAGTTTCCTGCAATAGGGGAGGCGCCTATGTACTCTGCGAGTTGGATGGCTCAGTGTTGCATCGGCCAGTAGCGGCGTTCTGGCTCATTCCCTACTTAGCACGTGAATATATTCCACTACCTTTGCCGGCGCTGGACATTGACACTCTTCGAGAGCTGGAAGAGACTGAGTTGGTGGACGATGATGAGAGCACTCCGGATGAAGAAGAGGAGCAATGAACTTATACGAAATGCGAGGCGCTAACCGTTAGCGCCCCCTTTGACCAGACTTAGGCAACCCGACAACAAAAAAGAATAAATAAACAAGCGGTACTAGTACACAAAGAGCAGGCAATCAGACTACGACTACAACTAATTGGACTACCTTAAAGAGGCAGATCGTCGATGTGGATCTTTCACTTGATCTTTAGGTCGTCTACAGGTGGGAGGAGCGCCTGGAGGTGGCACATTAGCAGAAGGTATGGGAGGAACGGGAATGCTAGGAGGAGGCGCAGGAGGAGTGCCTGGGCGAGAAGCATGAGGAGCGGCCGAGGGGTTGGGGGATGAGTACCACCCGTCCCCATCCAGGCGGGGCTCAAACATTGGGTAAGGAAAGGCTGTGCGTTTGAATATGGCCTGACGTGCATCAAGATTGACAAGAGGGGAAGGGGGAGCCAAGAGAGACTCTTAGAGACAGCATGGAGTTAACAACCTCAGGTTAGAAAAAGATAAGAACTAACCAAGGTTCCCATTTTGCGGAGTAGGCTGGCCAGACTCAGAGCGTTACCTATAACCGGCTCCTGCACAACGCATGAGTATTACTCACAACCCACGCTAAGGGGAGGCATACGGTGACTATGGATGGGTCGACATCGACCATCCATTCCTCAGAAGCGGCGAGAAGAATCCGGTACCTGCGAACCAAGATCATTGTGTTGCCATTCTCGTGCGGAAAGCCACCAGTAGGCATTAGCGCAAAGAACTGCTCCAATTGGTCTAGGATAGTGGGACGGTAAAGACGTTTGGGCTCATCAAGGAGAAGGGGAACTACTGGCATGATGTGATACTGACCGGGTTAACAGCGCCAAAACCCATAAAGTATCTCAAGCTACTTGCAGGGTTGCAGATACGCGCAAAACAATCACAAGGGGGGGGGGCGACAACAGCGATGCAGTTTATATAACTATGACAAAAGAAATCAAGTATCTAAAATCTGTTAGTCCGGTGGCGCCACGGAAAAGAAGGAGCCGACTTACATAAACGACATGGGAGACAGACGAGCATCAAGGACCGGGCAAAAGGAGAGGCCTGGGAGGCCGCCAGCCTTCAGCTGGACCGCGAAAAAGCCGGCCACCAGTAGACGAGCAGGGTGCCTAGCAAAGCGACGCGTTAGAAGGAAGAAAAGAGGTAATAAGGCAATGAACCAGGTAGTAACTCTCCTCCAGCAGCAGCTCAAGACGTTCTTTTGTTTCCTTGGTCGCAATTTGCTTTATTTGGAGACTATCAGAAGAGAAGGAGGGCGAAAAAGGCAATAGCGCACCTGAAAAATCCGACTCCAGTTCTTCTCCATACCAAAACGGGTCAGTGGCAGCTCATTGTTCCAAATCTCACAAGCCACACAAAGTGACAACCTAACTCAACGACTCCGTTGGTCAGCCCGGGCATGCCAACCGCCGGGTAGTGGTGGAAGAATGAGGTAGCACGTTTCAGGAAAGTGGGGGGATCAATCATGACATGAGCGCGATCACAGCGGGGGATCCACACGATGCCGGTTGGGCTTTCCATAGTGAAGACTGATGAGACGCTGTCGAGGCATGGGCAATTTATGGGACTTGGACAGTGTTTCAACTAGCGACAGCATGGGAGGGCATTTCTCAAGGGGCTTGGACCCTGATGCAGACACGAACCAATAGGATGCGCTTGACTCATTTTTAGGTCACACAAAGAGGAAGTTAACCTTTGAGATCTAGCGCTTATAGCCACCATCACTGAATAACCACAAGCGATCA
Source organism: Termitomyces sp. MG16 (assembly GCA_003313075.1). NCBI lineage: Eukaryota > Fungi > Basidiomycota > Agaricomycetes > Agaricales > Lyophyllaceae > Termitomyces > Termitomyces sp. MG16. The sequence goes on from QGOA01002782.1 coordinate 16,117, forward strand.
GTGGCACTCTATTTCTTATACATTAAAACTTCTTGCATGAATCAACTTATTGTTCTACAGACGATACCTATTTCTTCCTAGGCTGGCATGATATTGGCTATTGGGTCATGCTGGTAATAGGGGTTTTTACGCTATGATAATTTACTGAGCGTTTCCCCTTTTTCTTACTTTGTATTTTGATTACTTACAAACTGACAATTTCGGAACAAGGGAGGGGGAGCATTTATTTTAGTATGGCTATCACAAACTACGTATTAAAAATTTCAAAGTCCACAAAAGTTCGAAGCGCTACGGGCCGGTGACTACGCATCAGACTCGGAAGGAGCAGGATTACCCAAAGAAAGCAAGTCCCCGTCCTGAATGGCATTATTTGCTTGCCACTCAAGCACATCAGTGATGTTGTCATGGAGCTCAAGCAGGAGGAGCTCACGGCGCGCTAAGGTGGAGACACGAGGACGTAGGAGGGCGAGTTTGCTACCAATGACGTCGGTCGTGTCCTCAACCTGGCGAAGTTGTTGATAGAGATCGGCGGCAGGACAAAGGGGAGTGACGGGATAAGAGAACTCATCCCCAAGCCAAGGGTAGGCATCGCTGGAAACGTGCATGGTGGGGGGAGGAGTCCAGAAGGGATCAAACTTAGCGGAGGTCAGAGGAAAGGCGAACTAACTAGGAAATGCAGACTTACTCGAATGGGTATGGGAGCATGGGGGGTCCATTCATGGCGCTCATCGCCTGGGGACATGGCCCTAGTGGAAGAAAGGTGGATGCCATAAGAAGGCAAATACCTCCAGCGGTGACGGCGCTCACCCTGAGCCACTAAGGTCCCTTCAGACTCAGGCGTGGAGGAGGACTCATGAGTACTGGGGAAGGAAGAGAGGCTATGAGGAGGGGTAAGAGATGGGGTAATAGGAAGGGCGACGGGGGAGGCACTAGCCGCGACAGGCTCGGGAGCAGAGGTAGCGCTGGCAACAGACATCACGACATCTTTGGCGGGAGAGATATTCACGACGACAGGAAACAAAGGAGTAGGGGACCTGGCAACAAAGAAGTGAGCGCAACCTGACAAGGAAAACTTGAAGACTATGCACTGATTACCACTGGGGCCACTCTAATAACGGTTAGTGGCAATAGGGGGAGTAAGGCAAAGCAGAAGAGCACGTACTGCCAACAGCGCATCGGTGTTGACTACAAGCCTAGCCTCATCGTCATCCTTGCCCTCAGCATCCCTCTCAGTATCCTTGCCTTCATCAGTAGACAACTCGGTAGAAGACAAGACCACGGGAGTAGCAGGCGCTAGCTCCCGGCGCTTACTGGGACTCTTGCCAGGAGAGGCGACAATGGGCTTATGCTTAGAAGGGACGGGACGACGGGGAGAGCGGGCAAAGGAGGCCGCCACGGTGGTACCATCTTGGGTGATGGGAAGCGCTAGGCTTGCAGCGCTAATCACAGTGGGCTGACGAGTAGCGGCCAGATCGTGTTGCTGCAGCATGAAGACCCGGGCGTTACGAACTAAGACTGCGCACTCGTAATTGCGTTGCATGATAGCGTCCCTACCACATTCACGAGTATGAATCTCATTGAAGGCACAACCCTGTTTCAGCACATCGCAGCGGTAGCAGGGGAGAAAGGCGGTAGGAAACCAGCAACCCTCGGGATCGTTCTCAGACCAGTATTTATCACACTGAGAAAGAAGTTAGCGATGTCATCAACCTTTCAGGGATGAACAAGCACTTACCGCGCCAATCTTTGCCCTAAAGGCATGGCGCTCCATGGGCGCCACTGTAGCTTTCTTCTTAGTGCTGAGTACTTGAACACCAGCTGGGAGGCCGGTATCAATAACGGTAGTATTGCGACAAAGACGCAACAAATCACAAAGCTCTGTGTTGGTAAACATAGTCTGGTTGGGCACCTAAGGAGGGCTTGATCAGGCGCTAGAGACAAGCGATCTTAAAAGGAAACACTTACGACATATAAAGGGGCAATGTGAGCAGGGAGATTGACCTGAGAAGCAAAGTTAATAGAAGAACTAGAGGCAAGAAAACAAGGACGTACGGTACGTTTAGGAGGGCTAGCAAGAGCAGGGGGCGCACGATTAATAACAACGGTGAAGTTATGGGGGGAAAGACGAGAAATAGTATGGGTAGGTCTGGGCTGGGGCTCACTGGCGGTAACAGCAATCTGTTTGATGGCTGAATGAGGAGGCACAGTATGAGTGGGAGAAGCGACGATGGGTGCAGTACAAGCGGGAGAAGCATTGCCATGAAAAGGACTACCAAGAATGGAAGGAGGCGGAACAGAGACAGGAGCAGCAGGAGCAGCCGGAGCGGAAGGAACGGTAGGGGCTGACGGGGCACTAGGAAGACTGGCAATGGTGGGCAACGTAGCAACCGACTACTCAGGGTTAACATGGAAAATGTGAGGAAGAAGAGGAGGGAACTCACTTCGCCAACCTCGGTACTAGCCAGCAGGGCGTCAATCTCGTCGGACAAAGAAGGAGCCTAGTATGGGTGCTGAACCTTAGCGCCACAATTCCAAAATCAAACCTAAAAACTTACGAACAAGTCCACGAATGGTCGTAACCAATCAGCACCCTTATTTTCGTGGTACTGAGCCATGCACCATTCACGGACCTTGATGCCCCACGCCCAGGAACTGTCAGAGCCGCAGACCACGAGCCAGCGCCGATAGAGTTGCATAATGCCAGGGACGGTTTGTGGCGCATCGGCGGGACCGACAGACTTAGCGTAATCGAATAAATAGGAGGCCTTAGCCAGGAAATTGCGGAGAGCAGAGGCATCAAAAGGAGTGGACATGCTGGAAAGATGGGAAGGAAAACACGAGAAGGTGAAGTGCTGAAAACGACTTTTATAAGGCGCCAGTGGTATCATACAGACCATAGCGCAGTCAAATTAATGACGGCGTTTGACTGAGGACAGTCAATTTTTCAGTTGGGGGGAGATGATAGGCTTCTGCCCGGACTGAGCGCATCAAGGGACATTATAGGCCAACCAACACTTGACGTACTGAGGACTCTAGCAACTAGTTGGGAATATAGAGCAGCCCTAGCTCTGGCAACCTACTACAGGATTTAGACATTTATTCTAACCACTAGCTACCAAGCCTTCAGCACACTCCATTCACCTATCCCAAGGATGAAGGAGGCTCATAACATATAGCGCTAACGCGACAGCAGGAGAGGACTCTAACTAAACTCTGATCACTTCCAGAAGGAGCCAGCAGCAGGTGCTGCCATTTGACGAGGCACTTCAATCAGAAGTCTAAAAGGATCAATGACGGCGGCACTGGATATACTTAAATCCGACATCTGGACCTGTCAGGAACTGATACAATGTGTAGCGCTGACATTACCGCTCACAGCGTCTGTCAAGGATTTTCTGACCATACCCCGGAACAGCCTGGCCAATCGGAGTTATAAGAAAAGTGAGCAGACTCATGCAATTCTAAGCCAATATAGAGTCGCCGCTGGTCGCTGTGGGTCATAACGCCGTTGGTCGCCGTCATCCATGTGCAAAAGGTCGCCGTTGACAGGTCACCGTTAGAGGAAACCATGAGGAGAGGCGCTAGGAGGTAGCGCCGCAAATGGACTTGTATCTGGACAAACACGGTAGTGCATAGTATATAAAATAGCTACTTTACATGTATATAACAACGAATCGTAACCCCTCGAACAGACAGTTACACTTAGCATTCAACTCGCACTAGCTTCCTTTGACTTCGTCACTAAGTTGGGCACTAGCCTCGTCTATCTTGTCCTTGTCGTTTACGGTGCCACCTACGGGCACAATATGCTGTGCTACTCGTCTTTTCTTCAATATCTGTGTTTAAACTACAACGCTTACCGTCTGCCAGGTAGCCCTCAAAGCGCTACATTTTAGCGCATCATTTTATCACCTCCACTCGAGCACACCAGGACCCTGTCAGGACTTCTCACAACTACGCATGCCAAGCGCTGGAGATGGCATTGTACTGCGTATACGTTCAGCGCACCCAACCACAGTTGGCGTCATCATCGCCTATTATTTTGAATTGTGACATTGAGAATTCCCCTGAACCAGACTCTATGGACATGGTGCCCAACATTTTGAACGTCAAGGATTCCCCTGCAGGTCACTGTGAGGTCAATCATACTAATTCCAAAATGGCACCTGCTACTGGGGTATCTCTTTCCAATATAGAAGCACCAGATGGAGAACAGGTGATACCCATAGTTACCGGTATTGATTTATTAACTTTGGTCAACGCCTCCAAGATAGCAGTTAACAACGACCTGCCTTCTTCCAAACTAGTAGTGACTGTCAGCTCTGCTAAGACTTCTAAAAACAACCAGAGAAAATTGGCATGTATTGTAGCTAAAAACAAGCAATATAGTACAGCACCCTTGATGTCTAGGAAGAGGAAAAGAAACTTTACAAGTAAGGCACACGTTGACTCAGATAGCATGAGCAAGTCTTCCATATTGGACTTGGATGGTGCTAGTGATTTCTCCAATGACTCTGCTGAGGTAATGGTGGTTGCTTTACCCCTTGAAAATATTGAGACAAATTGGGGTTATATTGACCTGACTCTTGAGTCTACGGTAAGTGACTGTCTATGTATTAATCAACTAGTTGTGATTCTGGGTTTAAGATGATGAGGATAGCCATATGGTCAAAGATCCAAATTGTCTCAATTTCTCAGAATCATGGATTCTCCATGAAGGGGACACCATATAAATACCTTTGACTGGCAGCAATGGGGTATTTGAATACATGCCAAAATTTCACATGCATATATATTCTATTCTGTTATAGTAGCCTTCCATTTACTGCTCTGTAGCTTGACAGAGACCTTGTTTGGTTTTGCAGAATGTATGCTGCATCTATTGCTCATCAGGATTGACCCTCATCTATGAAGGTGATGACTCAAACTGAGTATCACTCTTCATCTCCACTTGCTCTCTCAAAAATATTGGCATCGCAATCTTGTATTCTTGTTATTGGAAACCAGCATATTGACCCAGGCTTCAATGTGTGCTCTTTATTAGACGTATGTGTCCTGGACAATGTTATTCAGATGCATGGTACATTCTCCTTTGTTTTATTATTATTATTATTATTGTTATATTTAATTTAATTTAATTTATTTATTTATTTTCCTGCAGATTTCACCATATCTGATACTGAATGCTTGAAGCATGCAACCCCTCGGAATCTTCTAAAGACACTGGAATCTTTGTATCCAAGATCATTAAGTGCTTTGGATATCTTTGCTTCCCTAGAAACTTTCCCATGCCTCCCATTCTGAAGCGACTTGGCTGTCTGAAAAAAAGTTCAAGGTCATAGATATTGTAAAGTGAAGGATTTTTATCCAATTTTAGATATGCAATGGAATCTTGCATCTATCAGTGGAACCCACCATTACTAGCATATCAATGCCAATAGTTTTGCTACCTTTGTCTTCATTGAGACTGGCACAAAGTTGTGGTTTGTGGCATTGTCCAAATCTGGAAATTACAATAACTTCAGAGCCTGGGATCTTTATGTTAATGATTTTTACATCAGAAAGCCAAACAATGAAAAGTGGGACATCGAGCTACTTGTTCTGCAGCTGGGTTTCATGCTATTTGTCTACTGGTTATTTTTTTTTCTTATATTATTTACTGATAATATATTATTACAGCATTATATGCCCATGTCTACCTCATGCCATAGTTACTCCCATACTAACAATATGCTGCAGAGGTTATTTCTACAACACATTGACTCTCGCTGTCTTGATAATTGGCTTATATTACCATTACATTGCTTTCACATCAATATCCAACACTGACTATGCCTCCACCTCATACATAGTGCTAATGTGCCTTCTCATTTATTTTGTACTTGTTCTCGTCAATTCTGTGACCAAATATGGTATGTGTAGTCATCATCACATCTGTTTATACTATTTATATATGTGAAGATTATGACCATGGTCATGTTCCAGACACAAACTCATGAGATGGTATGCTGATCCTTCTTTGTCTATGCAACTATTTTGAATTGCATGACACACTTGTGTTTACAAACTATGCTTGAAGCGGCAACCTTTGATCCTTTAAGGTGTCCATCAAAAGCTGGGTCCACACGTGAAGGCTTATATACTAGTTCTTCTCCAATCATGAACTTGAAAATGAGTCAAATTGCAGTGTCATAACAGGTCTGCCTACGCTTGAATACATATTGTCTTGGTTCCTAGCTACATATATGTGTGTACTTATGCACTACAAAAAGCTCACATGGCTGAATAATTTATGCGGGTCTGATGTAGACATTCCACCATCAACAACTTATATCAATATTCAATCCGTCCTCCATAATGGACCTGCCTAGAAGGCATACACCCTTATCTGTCCATGTCTTGGTGCTTCCAATGTCAATCTTGCTAAATTAATGTTTGCCTGAAGAGGAAGCCAATACATTGTTTGCAGAGTTCCTACAGCTGACTTTTGTAAGTGTTTTCTGCGTCTAAATCCTGACATTTCTCATCCTTCCTCAGCTTATCTATACATTGATGATTATGTTTGGCAAAACTTCACAATTGCATGCCAACTTGGCATCACACTCACAAATTTCAATTCCTGACACAACAAGGATACTGACTTGTCTTGCTGGGTTGAATTTTCTGTTGATGAATTGAAATCTTACAATGCCTGCCCTGAGTTTGGTTATATTAGTGACACCTCCCCCGAATCTCCTGTACTTGCTCCTACAAACATGCCCCCCATAGTCTTAGCCAAAGTGATACTTCAAGTAGCTCAAGCAGTGACAACAAATCATTGGACAGGCCCAGTGAGTTGCTCTGTACAGATCTCAATATTGTACTCATTTGCATAATCTAGCTGCTAAGCAAATCCAGTGGTCCTAGTATTTTTTTTATATTGTAGTTTATCTCGCTGTGCTGTTGTTTATTTATTTATTTATTTTCTTTTGTAAACTTAATATTGTGTAGACCATCAAATAAGATGGTATATCCAGTGTCTCCAGTGCTTGAAAAGATTAAGATTGTTAAGTTGTTTACTATGCAGTAGCCTATAAAAAACATTCAAGCTAGTATTTGTATTTATATCAAGCTATAATATCCTGCTGCTATAAGCTATTGCTCCAGTGATGACGCCCAAAGTTTGGTCAGTAACAAATGTAACTTAAGTGTTACCGTACCAAGAGTGTGCGTTGGGCGCGCTATAAGTGTGTTGAGGAGTCCCGGGCAGGTCCCAGAGAACGCGTCTGTGAAAAAGGGTAAAAGTCGGTAACGGAGTCGGCAAGTGTCAAGCGCTAAGGTAAAGCGCCTAAGGAAAAATGCGGTAAGTGAACACGGCAACGGGAAGCGGCAAGAGCACTGTAAGCTTAGCGAAGTTCTAAGCGTCGATGATGCCTGCCGTAGTTGCAAGGCGCGAGTGTGTCGAGTGTTGGCGAGCGTCTGTAACTGCCGATGAGTTTGACGTTGCCGACCGTAGCGTAAATGAGCTCTTGAGCGTAAGGGAGAGACTGAAGTAAGGGGAGTAAACTGTGGTCTATTGTTCTGCTGTCATATGTACAAGTCGGTAAGTACTTTTATACTACAATGAGTTCGCCGTCGCCAGTGGCTAATGACGCCAGAGTGCGGTAAACTGGAAGATTTCAAAGGGGTAGCTCCAACGGTTTCAGATCCCTACCGTCCATTCAAGAGCCTTAGCGACGCCAGGCGACAGATCGCGAAGCTAAACCATCACTCCATCACCCTTCTGTCCGTCCAAAGTGCCTAGCGATGTCAGGCGCCAAATCGAGACGCTAAGCGGTGTCAGACGCCAAGGTCAAACGCCAAGCTGTCCGTCAGTTTTTGATAGATCATCAAGCTTCTCGCTAAGCGCTGTCGTCAGTGACTGATGCCATCTGTCAGTTGTCATTCTTGCTGCCGTCGGCGCTATCATTGATTGGATCTGCTTCTTGCCGTGCGCGGCCGTCAGAAATGGCTTAAAATAGGTAGAACGCGTGCGCTAAGTTCGGAACGAGTGCGGCAAGGTTTCCGGAGCCGGTGCCGAGCCTGCTGTTGATGCGCCTAACCTGTATAGGGTCCTATCACCAGCCATGGTTTATATAAGCTGTTGCCACAGCAATATTTTATGTAAGCAGTTGCTCCAGCAATGGTTTATATAATCTGCCACTCTGTTATATAAAAACGCTCAAGCCAGTGTTTGTATTTATGTCAAGCTATAGTACCCTCTGCTACTGTAAGCTATTGCTCCAGCCATGGTTTACATAAGCTGTTGCCACAGCAATATTTTATGTAAGCAGTTGCTCCAGCAATGGTTTATGTAATCTGCCACTCTGTTATATTTTATGCAAGCTCCAGCAATAATTTATGTAATATGCCAGTCTGTTGACATGATCACTCTGTCCTGATGTATATAGCCAATGTGGCTGTCCTGGAATTGCACTTTGACATATTGATCAAGCTTATAGATTTAACTCTCTGACAGGCTGTGGCATGATGAGCTGGACAGATCATAAATGAATCAAGCACATTTGATGTGTTGACAGATAGTTTATTAATCAAGTGTACAGATATGTATTCACCAAATAGGAACTCTATATGATTCCTCTGAGACAGCTTGGTCCAAAGCCATTCCCTGGTCTCCTCAAAGGCCTCATGATCTCCTGGCACAATACTATGGAAATCTTTCACTAGATGTTTGTTTAGATATGGGCTCAATGCACTAAGCTTTTAAGACTATCTTAGAGGGTCTTCTTGCCATAAGTTGTATATAATAGACAATATGGAATTGTATGCACAACTGTTCAGCTTTCATAAACAGGCAAAGGGGGGACAAGTATTTTGCAAAATAGACAGACTATCTGCATGACTCAACCATCAGCGTTTTCTTGGACCATGCTTGATATCTTTCTGTATCTTCCATTTTTCTGTGTTATATAGATTCTTATATATCTTGGCCTCTCTGGTAGAAATGAAAGTGTTTTTAGGCAATAGTCTTTCTTGCAGCGGCCTCTCTCTTGATATTATATGCTAATTTATGTCTATATACCCTGAATCATCAAATTGATTGTTTTTACTCCATCTCAGAGATGGATGCAAATGAGGAGGAAAGTAGGTGTCATTTTTGCATTGTTTAAATGATGCTATCAAATCAGACCATCTTGAAGCATCATGGAAATCCTTTGGCAGCTTCCCTACATACCTCAGCCTTGTTATCTTATCCAGCAGCTCCAAATCCCAGAACTCCTGGTGTAGTATGCCAGTTGCTTTTCCTTGAATGACGGTTCTGTCAAATTCACGTATTATAATAGTACCGGCTGCAGTAGCGCTTTGGGACAGTGCTGTATAGTAAGCCTGATGGGATTGACATTTGAACAAATCAACAGGATTGAAAGGCCTAGTCTTCCTTGGGCTAGCATAATTGGTTATAGCATAGTTGACAAGTATTTTGACTTGTGATCGCAAAATTGTAATCTTTTGGTTGTTAGATAAACTGCATTCAGTTGAAACTGTGCTTCTAGTTATTGGTACTACGTCTTCAGAAAGACCTTTTATCTGTATGTGGTGCAGTGGATTCTTCAGTTTTACAAACAGCATGTCTATCATACGTTGACCAACAGAACCTGTACACAACTTCCATCTATATATGCATTCGTAATACAGAGCTTTGTGGCAATGTTAGTCTTAATGATAATAGATAAGCTGACACATAGCAACAGTTTGCCTGTAACTTGACCAGATGTGGATAAAAGAGGCTGCTCTCATAAAATATTCTGAATAGAGGAGTGTAGAGGAACTCTGTTTCTACCTGATGCTCCTCAACCTTTACCTTTGCATATGCTTTTGTCACTCTTGTCAAGTACAGTATCTTCGCTAAAGAAATCTGTCAGCTCGAGTCCACTCTCTAGGGCAAATCTACTACTTCTAACCACATTGACAGCATCTTTATCTATGTTGTGTGCTGTTATAATAGACACATTACAGAAGTCATCATTGAGAAGTGAGGAGTTTAAAAGATTGAAGACTCGCCAAAACTCCAGAAACTGGATATCATCTTTGGTGCATGCTTGATACCTCATGTTAGCAAGGGCTGTTCTAAAGGATTTGTTGTCTGGACTTTGCATTGTCTGTCTCATATTCTGTTTCAATATGACTACTGTAATAACCTGGTGCCAAACTGCTTTATCCAATGCAGCCTTTTATTTGTTCAGATCTATAAATCACATATCCACATTGCGACTGTACAGCACTGCATTCTCATGGCCAGTTACTGGTGGCAGCTGGGCAAAATTGCCAGCAAACACCATATTCATACTGCCAAAAGAGAGGTGCGACAGACCTGTAACCTAAGGAAGGCACACTGATATCTTGTACATATTTCTGTAAGACAACATAGATACTTCATTGAAAAATACATATTGCACCCCAATAAGGCATGACTTTACTTGAGCCAGTTGTGCCAGAGAGTCACATATCATATCATTAATTTCAAACAGATAATGGTAAGTCAATCCACCTAACAGTGATGCTGCAGTGCCAGTAGGAGCAACCACTGCAAACTTATAAGATTCTTCACAGGCTGCAAAGTATTGGGACAGTGCCTTAAGCACCTGCGTTTTTCTGGTGCCCCCCATACCCCCCATATATATTCTCAACTGTTTGGGGTTAGAAGTGGCAGCATGGTTAGCCACTATTCTAAATGCTCTGGTTTGTTCCTCATTGCAATTGAAACTGGTAGTAATTTCAGATATGATGGGTTTTTATTTGATATTTAAATGTTTTTTCTCTAGAAAACTATGATCACATACTTCCACAATGCCTGGCTTGTTTTTTTCATCTGATCTTCCAATGTACTGTTCACAAACAGACAACATGTCTTTTTGCTTATTTTTTAGTATGGATGCATGAGTTTCACTGACCTTATATCTCCAGTAAGTACCAGGCATGTCTGACACTGAAGATGAATGCTTTGTTGTATCAGGGGAGGTTTGGCCCATTACAGGCTTATCCCAATTTAGGCTTGTCATAGTGGAAGTTATAATAGCCATGTCTCTCCAACGTTTTAATTCAGTTTTGCTAAGCTCATTACTACAGTCAAAGTTTATCCCATAGTCCTCAGGTTGTCTATTATCTTTGTCATCCATATAATCCTTTTGTTCAATATATCTGACATTGGAAACTGAAAAATTGTCCATTCCTGGGAATGCTATACTGTCTCGCTTCAGTTGTATATAGAAGTTGTCATAGGTATTCATACACTTATATTTAATATTCATATTAGCTATAAGACACAATTGCCTTTTGGTAAAATGGTGGTTGTTGAATGCTGTGCTTTATAAATCATACTTGTTTTTTAAATCAGCACCTGAACACCAAGGCTTGAATAAGGTAAGCATTGTGACGCAGTATTTGTCTCTATCCTCTTTATCATGCCTTGGAAGAGTAGGACCTATGAAATTGGGCACATGCTTTTGCCCTGGCAGATATACAAGAGTAGCATGAGAGTCCAACAACAAGAAATGATTGTCTGTAAAGTTGACGGTCAGTATATTGGCCAATTTAGACTTGGAACTTTTGTTTCCTCTACAAGTTGATTTTACTTGTTTGCATTTAGAAGCCCATTTATACAATATCATGCTGTGCAATTCTATACCATGATATATATAGTCAAACACAGGAGATAGTCCCACCACTCAGCCTTTCTTTCTGATGATTGCTATTTTGTCAGATCCATATGAACTGTCAGTTGGCTGATCTTCCGGCCAAGCACATTTGACCTCACAGACAAAGCTGGGCCAATGAAGATTGGTGAATTTATAGTCGGTGTAATAATTGGGTTTACCAAGAAAGTACATACATATCATTGGAGAACCTATTTCTGACTTTGCACTCATTACATTGGCAATTTTTGTCATGAGAGACCTTGCTTTTTCTTGCTATGGAAGAGGTCTATTAACAATATCTTGCTATTTTGTAAGCACTACGCCAACAGCCTCAAATGCTGTGTATATTTTAAGCAATGATTTAGTTATATATTTGGTGACATATAAAAGGACATCCCTGACTGCTGTTTCCGAACAAAGACTAGTTATATCAGTGTTGCATCTAAATAAATAACTGAAAGATGTGGTGAATGTATTTAGCCATGGTTTCACTTTATGCATATTGAGTGCACTTGTTAGAAGGTCGACTTCAGCCTGTTGGAAAAGTTCTTTGGGAAACCAAGCCTTACATCTGCCCTATTTGTTGTTTAGACACCCTTTATTCTTTTTGCCTAATTTTTTTACTTTTGTCTTTCTTATATGATGTATGGCAGGTATGCACATTTGACCTAAATACAATGTCATCTACAGTGTTATAGAACTGAGTCCATCGATTAGACATCTCCTTGTATCCGATATACTCCTGAGGCGGTGCCTAAGAGTCAGATTGACTAGCATCGGGTATATTGTTTGTAGAAGCATTATGGACTGTTTTGATACTAGGAGCCTGTTGATTGAAGTTTCTTGTTTACTCCAATACAAATGATTGGGAGGAGGGGGCTGGGGCATTGTCCATGTGAGATCAATATATTCTGACATCTTCTTGGATTTTTCAATGTTATCTATTACTTGGTCCATCATCCCTATAAAGAAGTCGCTGGTGAAGGCAGATTCTAGATATTCCACTAGGGCCCTCTGAAAGTCAGATAAGGAGTCTATGATTTTCCGACGAGCTTCCTCAGGTGATAGACTTCCATAAAGCCAAAGAAGCATATGCAGATGCAAGGTAAGTCTATCTTGCTGCTTGACTGTCCTGTAGTATGCAAACATGTGACTATACAAGCCTTTGTGTTCAGTATCAATATCCAATACGTGCTTTATAAAAGCAAACACTATAAAATAAAAAAATCTGGCCTCTGCAACAGGATTACATGCAATAATAAGTCAATATGCAATATCAAAAAGTAACAATACATCAGGTTCAAACTTTATATTATTACTGGCATAGTACAGACATATAGGGTGTCTGATATCTACAGGCAACAACGTTATAAACCAAGAAGATGCACCTTTGTCAATCACTAATAACTATATCTTATTCCTCATATGCTTTTTTGTTATTGGAGATCTGTTGATCTGGCCTGACACAGCATCAACATCTTCAATAACTTTGAAACATTTCTGTTCCTTCTGGTTTGTGGGCTTGATAATTTTGCCTTTGGCCATACAATCAGCCATACTTCTGAGTAATTCCATGTCGAGACTTGCTATGCATTCAGCAATATGAGCAAAGTCGTTTCTTTCAATCGTCAGAAAGCCCCCTGTAGTTGCGGCTCTGATCTGCTTATAACTGAATGCCACAAAGAGAAAGCCAGTATCTCTCTGAAACTACTTATTGTGATATATGAGCAGATTGTCTTTGTGAACCTTAACAGAGATACAGCCTTTTACACAGCCTGGACCCCCAAAGCCATATGAAAACAATAAGGGAAACATTTGGGGATAAACAGTTGCATTCTTCATCCAATTAACTAAATGGGATGAATGTCCAACTAGCAGTGCTTTGCCATTGGAGTGCCAGTGCTTCAAAGCAATGCCTTTAAGCTCATCTTTTGTTTTTGCTGATAGGCTTTTGCCTGTCAGTCCATGCACGACAAAAGGACAATCACCAGCTGATACTCCATTGTCTTCATCAACTTTGTAAACAGCAAGGTCAACTGTTCTGTTTTCCTCCAGAGACTCTTTGTAAACAACCTTTACAGGTCGTGTATCTTCTGAATAGTTGTCAAGATTGCTATCACATATTTCAATGTCCATATAAGCAGAGTGATTAAGCTTGAGCCATTTCAATACCTGCTTCACAGTGTTTCAGCAGATAAGCAAAGGCAATTGTTTGAGATCTTCCTCAGTAGGCTGATAAGGCCCTGTAAATAGAATAGCTAAAACATCATCCATGTCAGCCCTCAGAGGAGGCAGTACATGGTAAACCTTTTCAATGGAAGATTAGGGCCTGAACATCTGCCTCAAAAACAACTTCATGCTTTTAATTACACACTACAGAGTGTCTCAGCATGTTTCTTGCTTGTGAACTGAGATCAGCCATCAATACAGTAGACCAACTAACACATTTTGAGCAACTGTGAGAATTAAACAAATTACTTGAATGTGACACTCTAAAATGCTTAGGCAGCACAATTCTATGTATATGCACTACGGATCGTAGCTGCTTCAATGTAAGATATTGTGAAAGAGTAGATAAAGACAGCCTAGCATGCATGTATCCTGCAGTAATTGGGTACGACAGCAAACCTACATCATCTGCATGATTGATGAATTTGAATACATATTGCAGGTTGTGTTTGTCCTGACTCACGTTGATGTATATATCTACTTGTGCAAAGGAGAATGCATAGGTTTTACCACTGCCTATAGGTTGTCTGAGGACACGTTTTCCAAGGGACTTGCACATGGACAATCGACCACTTCTATAGGAAGCTCTAGATGCAGATAGATGTGAATACTCTAATATTCTAAGCCCAAGTACCACAAACAATTTACTGCAGAAAGAGCTGAGCAAATAACAATATGTTGGTCTAAACAAGGCCATGTATCAGGCAAATGATATCCACACAGTAAGGTTTTGACAGCAAACGTAATATTACATATATTGTTCCTTAGCATATGATTACACAATATAGGACCTAAATGGCACCGGTGCAGGCATGCTAGAAAATTGTGACAGGATATGAGGGATCACATTACAAAAAGTTGCATTATTCTGCATCATTTGAACATCACCGGAATAGTCAAAAATCTACAATAATATAACCAGAGCATATAGAACCGACAAAAAACATAGTATCAATTAGGTATGTTGACTCTAAAAAAGGAAAATACCCAATGTGTGTGTGTTCTGTTGCTCATGGAGTCTTGAATTGCAAGGTATGTGCACTGATTTGTGCATGTATCAAACCGTATAGTAGTATGCTATTCTGTATAGATACAATGGCATCATTCAGTATTATGAATTGGGCATTGCTCGGTATCATAGATCGAGCATTGCTTGGCATTCAACAGAACATATAGATATTGAAAGCATGCAGGTTGAATTACTGTAGACTCCCTGTCAACTGTATATGAGAGATGTTGCATCAAATTAGATACATGCATATCTTGTAAACAATGCATATTTAAAAACAACAAGCAATATATGGACTAATAGCCAGGCACCATACACAGACAATCTCATTGTTGAAATCAATTCATGAGTACAAAACAGGTTACATATGAAGCAACCATCACTATAGTTATCTGATCTAATATTATATCATAGCTCAAAACTATCAATGGAGTGATAGCTTACATAAACTATATTCAGAATAGCAGCTTATATAAACCATTGCTGGAGTGACAGCTTATATAAACCACCACTAAAGCAACAGCTCACCTAAACTACTGCTAGAGTGACAGCTTATATAAACAAGCATTAATACAGTAAATACCATCAAAAATAATGCAACAAAAGATTCAAAGCATATTGGAAGTACAATTAAATCTAGTGGGGTAACAAACCATTTATAAATAGATTTGCTGAAGAAAAGAAAATTCACTCAGTTAACAAATGGTCAAACAGACAATGGCTCAATAAAAAGTCTATATCGGGACTATCAAAACAATGCAACATAAAAATGACTGCTAAAAGTAACAAGTAAACTAAACGTCCAATGGCTAGATGGCTAAGATCACAACTGAGGTCACAATATGCCTGTCTGCACTGTGCCTCTCATACGAAAGGTTGCGGAATGCTATTTTTTTTTTAAATTAATTTTTTTTTTGGCAGTTAATCAACAAGGACAAAGAAGGAGCAGTGAAAGCAGGAACTACTTACACCCCTTGGACTTGGCCTTTCCCTTAGTGGCACCAGCGCGGTGATGACACCAACTGTGGTTGGGTGCGCTGGACGTATATGCAGTACAACACTATCTCCAGCGCTTGGCATTTGTAGTTTTGAGGAGTCCTGACAGGGTCCCAGTGTGCTCAAGCAGAGGTTGTAGAGAGATGCGCTAGATTACAGCGTCTCGGGTGCTATCTAGTAGGTAGTAAGCATCTTAGTTTAAGCAGAAATATAGAAGAAAAATGAGGAGTGCAGCGTAATGTGCCCATAGGTGGCACCGTAAGCGAGGAAGACAATATAGACGAGGCTAGCGTCTGACTTAGTGACAAAGTCAGGCAAAGCTAATGCAGTTTGAACGCTAAGAGTAACTTGGAACTCAAGAGGGTATGATTCATTGTTATTTACATGTAATGTAGCTATCTTATATACTATGTGCTACCGTGTTTGCCAAGATAGAAAGTCCATCTGTAGCGCTACCTCCTAGCGCCTCTCCTCATGGTTCCTTCTAACGGTGATCTGTCAATGGCGACCTTTTGCACATGGTTTATGGTGACCAACGGCATTATGACCCATGGCGACCAACAGCAACTCTATATTGATTTAGAATTTATACGGGTCCGCTCACTTTTATTATAACTCCAATTAGTCAGGCGGTTCTGGGGTATGGTTGGAAAATCCTCGATAGATGCTGTGAGCGCTAATATCAGCGCTACTTATTGTACTAGTTCCTGACAAGTCTAGCCATTGGGTATAAGTATATCCTGTGTCGTTGTTATTGATCCCTTTAGACTTCTGATTGAAGTGCGTCGATGAATGGCAGCGACTACTGCTGACTCCTTCTGGAATTCTGGAAGTGATCAGGGTTTAGTTAGAGTCCCTTTCTGCCGTCATGTTAGAGCTATACATTCTGAGCCTCCTTTATCCTTGGTATAAGTGAATGGGGTGTACTGAAGGCCTGGTAACTGGTGACTAGGGTAAATAGATAAGTCCTGTAATAGAGCGACAGAGCTAGGGCTGCTCTGTACTCAAGTTGGTCACTAGAGTCTCCAGTGTGTCAAGTGTCGGTTGGCCTATAATGTCCCTTGATGTGCTCAGCCCGAGTAGAAGCCTATCAGTGGTCTACCACAGGAGCAGGTTTAACAAGATGCATCACATAAGTAGAGTCATGCAACATAATGATAAACAGCAAGTTCAAAGTGAGATATCTGAAAAATATGAGAACATATTCAAATACAACAAACACCAACGTACTTGTGACCGCTGGACTCATCCCAGTTGGCACTAAAACCAACACTAACAACAGAACTTTCCAGAACCTCAACATTGTTGTTTTCATATGGATGTTAAAAAGGAAGAGAATCAAAGTCACTAGGCATAAAATAAAATGATTGACCAGTTTTTACCCTGCCATCATATACAGGTACTGAAAAAATGTTAGAACACTATCTGGAAACAAGTATAACAAGAACCTTTTTGATCAAACTCAACAACCGGCTTACACAGATCAGCAACCCTAGCCAATTTGAACATAGGAGCATTCATCTCAGTAAACATTGAGTTATTCTTTATATCAGAGGGCCTCTTGGACTTGGGAGTTGCATACCCACTATCTGAAGTCACATCAAATGCAGAACCAACAAAACAACAAAACACAACTCACCAACATTGTATGTAGGGGTTTTACCCTTACCTTGAATAACAAATGCCACACCATTACCAGAAAGAGTACTTCAGACATTGTCTAGGAGGTTGAAAACACAACTAAAAATAGCAAACTGGTGAAGAGACTCCTGATGAAATTCAACAATCTCAATACAATGCTGACCATACTTGCTAGACAAACTCCCAACAAGAACAGAACTGTCAAATCAATGTGAGGCACTTACCACTCCAGAGGTAATACAGACACAAAAGGGACTTGTCAAATCTCAAAGAGCCAATTGCTGCTTTAGGGTGTTTAGTTGGGCAGAATCAGTTCTGGCCAAGTTAATGTAGAAGACATGACAATTGAATAAAAGAGAAGACAATGATGAACTATTAAAAAAGTCATATATAAGAACAGAAAAAGATACAAAACAAGAAGCAAAATGCACGTCCAATTGTCTTCATTCATATGCTTAGCAACAACATCAATGCGCATGTAACAGATTTTACCATCACTGTTCATTTTGTCATATTTAAAAGGCTGAATTATGAGTTGTTTTCTGACAATAAGTTGAATAAATGCAAGCAAAATAGTAGACGTTGGTCTGCACTTAAAGAATGGCAGTCCTTGATAAGTCGACACCATAAACTTTTCTTGAATAGAAGGCTGCATGACCGCATCTACTGCAAGCTCTTCTATAGAATTGAGACAAGGATCAATGCTGCAGCAAGACATCAACAAATAAGGTACAGAGATAAAGGGAAAAAAATAAAATAAAATAAAATAAACATATGATTCAACAGCATTCAAGCAGACAATTGAAAGTGGAGCAGCCAAAGCAGACAAAACGGGGACAGAAGGCACAGGAGACTTGCCATCTTTTGACAATCCATAATTGGGAGCAGAACCATCATTGACAATAAAGTCTGATAGCATGTCGTTATTCTTGTCTACAACATCCCAATCGTCGATGTTATCATTGCCCACCACTACAACAAGAGGCTTCTTAACAAGCGGCCTAGGTACAGGCCGCTTAGCAATCCTATACCAAAGCAAAAAGAACAAGATAAGCACAAGCAAGTAACAGAAGAAACAATCTACACTAACACAATAGGCAAGTCATCATCGTCATCATCAAACAATTCAACAAGTTTTTTTGGTGCAAATTTATTATTCAAATTTGAACTAGCAGCCTTGGCCACAGCTCCAGCATGCAACCTTTTAGGGCTTGACTGGCTTGCAAACAAAGCCTTTTCCATCATAGTACAGGAGCACTTTGAGAGCACAAAACATAAGACAAACTGTGCAAGAATGTGAACAAATCAGAAATCATGTACACAGCATGACCACTTGACAAGGTCGCATCTTCAGCAGTCAATCCAGCTATAGCCTGGCTACATAGCAGCAGTCAAGCAAAGTAACAAGAAAAACGGAGATACAAACATGACAGGTGTATCGATGAACGAAATAGACACAGCTCTTTTTTTCTTGGATGACAGCATGGCAGAAACACTAATAAAACTGACACCAAGACATTAAGTAAAATGATAGTCACAAATACAATAAATAATATATAAACCTGTCATGTGAGGCAAAAACCTTTTGCTTAGACAGCAACTCATTGTCAATAGACCTAAAGAATATTAGCACTACAGATTACAACACAAAAAGAGTACTCACCTAGCAGATGATTCACCTGTTTCAGATCCAGAAGCTGTCATCACAGAACACTAATGAATATGCTACAACAAGCAAATTAGCAAGACCAACTGGAACTGAAAGAGCCATACACATGCTTGCAACCTATCTGCACTCCTGCACCAAGGATAATAAATTTTTTTCTTTAAAAAAAAAAACAAAGATACTAATATAAAACACACATGGTCTTGAGTTGGTCAACAAGTGTCTGAGCCTTATTCTCTTCAGACTTCATCTTGCAAGAAGGCATGAGTTTGTATAGTGACACAAAACACACAGAGAAAAAAGAGGAGGCGGAGAGGAGATTATCAAGGACAGTGGACAAATGACACTTATATAGAGCGGCAAGCTGCACGTCACATCAAGAAGGGAAAGACAGTATAACATAAAGAACGGTGTATCCCTTTCTTCGAACAAAATAAAATTAAGTAGAATGAAAAATTCAGTAAGACAAGATTCACAGAAGGCACAGCGGGACCTTTTAGATAGAACACAAGCATTGCAGATCCACAACTCGTAATGTGGTACCTTAATAGCCATAATTTCAGAAGGGCAACACACTAGAGATTTGCCAATAAGAGGACAAAGAAAGAGAGACAGAGGAACATCACAAGATCTGTTCCTAAACAGTTGAGGATGATAAAAAAAAGCCAGAAACAAAGCCAGAAATTAATATACCACTGGCAATAGACTACAGAAAGCATCAAGATGATAGGCACAGGAGATAAGGTACCAAACAATCAAAGTGCATATACCAAAAAAGACAAAGCCAATAGAAAAGAAACAAGTTGGGTATGGGACAGGTAAATCAAAATACGTCACGTCATACATAGGAAAACAGTTAAGGCACTCACTGATCACTTCCTGATACTATAAAGAATACAGATAGTACAACAGACTAGAAGGATATCAAAACACAGCGATACAATGTACATTTAGTCACTGTCTGACAGGTGTATTATGCTGACAGAGCCACAGTAGATATATCATAACAAAAATGACCTTAAGAGCAGATTACAACACAGAGGCAGCAAGTAAGCAACATTTACAGACACCTCAACATTAGTAGACTCATTATGCAACCAAGAAACTGCAATTGAGAAAGCCATATGCAAATAAGAAAAAGAAAATGATGTTATGTTGACCAGTGTTGCACATGTAAGTAACCAAACTGCATATCATATATTGAAGTATCAACATACAAGACACAACAGGAACCAAGATGGGCAGAAGCCATTAAGACAAAAGAAGTAAATAAGCCTCACTCATGGTGACTAATGTATGTCCACAAAGACAGCGATATATCAGACAAGGAATTAGTTTTTATGGTATATGGAGCCATCAGCAAAAAGGATCTCCTGCCACTGAAAAGAAAAATGTGCATGAGGTGCATTCAATAAGATTCAATATATTAGAGTCTGATCACATAAAGCAGTGACTACAGATGACTGAAATATATGAAGCAATATGTAAAGCTGGATGGCCTAGGAACAAAACATTTTGATGATGCAATGATAGGAGCAATGGAGATTAGCAAGTACTTTGAACTTAAGTTCTCAGAAGGCCAACTCAAATGCTGGTACAGCACGTTCTTCAGACAGCAAGGAAGATCACTAGACATTGCAAACAGGATATTTACACCAATATGCAATATGGAGAAGAACAAACAACACATTTCCATGGACAGAAAATTAGACCTGTACAAGCTCACAGAGAAAATAACGCAGAAAGAGTTCATGATTACCAAAGACAACATGGTTCAATTTTTAAAAATGAAGGTAAATGAAGGGAACAGGACAATGTAAGTACAACACAATAGAGCAACAAACAAAACTAAAGGAAACTTAAAATACAAGCATTACAAGCCAGAAAAATTCTGAGTAGGAGACTTCGTTTCTGTCCAGCTATTATTCTAGGCTGTTAACCTGGCAGGTAGGAAACTCAAAATGCTTCTTGTATTGAGATCCATGATTCTTATTGAGCACTGATCTAGCTTCATAAAAGTGAGTGACAAAGCAATACAGTAAATATACTAATAAATACTCCACAGAATGTAGTATCCAACAAAGGGACCAAGAACAAACTGAAGAGAAAGCTAAGAGATATTTCAGACAAAGGCCAGAACAGAATGGACATAGACACATTGGACAACAGCAATCAATGATTACATCAATCAAAAAGCCTTTAATTGCAACTATAACACTCGACCACATTTGCTTTGTCACATTGTCAATAACAGCCTTGTTGATTTTTGCCAATCACATATAGTTTTGACTATGATTCACAGACACTTGCTTGGATCTAACTATATTGTCATTCTGCTTCCTTTCCTAACAAGTCCATTGAACCTGTATTTTGTTTCTTCCTTGTCTATCAATTCTTCTTGTTTTAGTCACTTTTATAGTATTACCACATCATCATATTACCAAATAAACTGTATTTGCCTGCAACTGTAATATTACAAATAAACAATTACAAGGGCTTATATAAACTGCAGCTAGAGCAATGGCTTACATAAATCATAGTTGGAGCAACAGCTTACAGAGCAGCAACTTACATAATATTGGCTTACATAACTAGCAGCTAGGAATTTATTTTTATTTTCTTTTGATGTGACCCCAACTTATATATATTTATTTACTTTTGTACTTTCTCACTTTTGGTGTTCACCAGCTCATTAGTTCAATAATGTTTTATTCCTGCTGACAAGTCAATAGCTATCTATCTAGCCTAGGTAGATTATGTTATCATAATATAACAATTCATCTATCGATAATATAAATAACTGCTGGAGCAAAGAAATAATAAAATATTCATACATTCAACAGAAAACATAACAAATTACATACATAATAAAAATATATAAATAGGAAACAAACTAAAATAAAACAAAATAAAGAATAGCAAAACAAACAAATAAAAATAAAAATAAAAAAACATATTTGTATATATATGAGCAATTATAATCTCTTGACTTGGTAAAATAAAAACACAATAATGCGCTCAACACAATAAAATTATATATATGTATATATAAAGAAAACACAAGGATTTTTTAACATGAGAATGAACATAATAGCTGGTAAAGATAGCCAAAAGGAAGCAAATATCGAGGACATGGTAGTAATAGCTGGTAAAAATAGCTGAAAAGAAGCAAATATCAAGGATATGGCAGTAATAGCTGGTAGTAATAGCCAGTAAAGATAGCTGAAAAAGAGCAAATATCAAGGACATGGCAATAATAGCCAGTAGTAATAGCTGGTAAAGATAGCAAATATCAAGGACATGGCAATAATAGCCGATAGTAATAGCTGATAAAGATAGCCAAAAGAGAGCAAATATTGAGGACATAGCTAGTAGGGGAAGAAACATGGCAATTGCCGAGATCATGTGAGGGGCATAAATTTCAAGGACAAAATGCATGCCAAAGCAGGTAGTAAAACCTCAGTCTACTAAAGTAGACCTCAAAACTAAAGATAGATTTCAGAATGAGTGGTTATAACATCTAGTTCCTATTGCTCTTGCTCTTCTATGATTTGATCAAGGCTGGCATCCTGAAGTCTGATCAGGAAATCTGAAGTCATGGATGGATCTGCTGCCAGACATCTCAGAATGCTATCTACTGATGGAAGTTCAACATCTATTTAATATTTGAGTCATAGAAACTCTTGCTCTTGAATATCCATTTTTTGCTTGTAGTCCTCAAAAGCCTTGACCCTGACCTTCTCTCAATGACAGTTTGCATGCAATGAATTATGTTGGATATAGAAATACCTTCCTGTAAGGGCAACCTTTGGAGGCCATGGCTAGTTACACAACTGGCAGAGGGAGATCCAAAGAGAACAAGTCTAGAAATTCCCTATGCTAGGATTGATGCTTCTGGAGCCTCTGAAGCATGGGAAACAACTGTACAGTACAACAAAACCTTAAAAACTTGAAAATTGCCTAAATAAATAACTGTGCAAACAAGGCAGGAAAATTCCAGACTTTGGAAGTTAGAAAGGCAAACTCCAGCTTATATAAGTGGTCTGGAAGCGGTACTGAAGAGCCCACACTTGTCTGAATAATAGCTAAAGAATCAGAGCACTTCAAAGGCTGAAAATAGTACTAACAAATAGTATTAAAAGAATAGAAACAGCAAAATGAGAGAATGATAGAAGAAATAAAGAAATGAATGAAAGGAGAATGAAGGAATAGGGAGTGAAAGAAGAAGGACATAGGAAGTCCCCTGACAATCTTACTGAAACTGGAAGTCAGTTGAACTAGAATTAGGCACAAATAATGGACAGATCAATTGACAATTTGACTAACAACAATCTCTTTCAAACTACATGACATTGTGCTTTTTGGCTCCCTTTGATTCTTACCATCATGTTGCATTGTCACCCATTCTTGGATTCACATAATTACAAGCAGCAACAATGATTTTTACCAGCCATAGATCTAGGATATTGCTGCTGAGAATAGTAAGTCATGGTGATGGCACATGACAATCACACCAAGAACTTTCACTTGGTTGCTGTTTGCTTAAACTACAAATAGTGAAAACTTGGGTTGCCAATATACTCTATTAAGTGACTCTTAAATGCTCTTCAATATACTGGCTCAAAAAACTGTCTTAATGTTTGGCCTTTTTAAAAAGATTCATATAGTGTGCAACAATTACTTAAGCAAAAAAGTCAAAAGAAGTCACATGACATACAACTGCATCCTGGATTCATAATAATATATAAATAATGTTAGAAAGGCACACTATGGCTGCACAGCCCATTACTTTTGATCTTGATCGTGCCAAGCACTTTACTTTTCTTTGATGTGTTTAAGCAGAAATGGTGAAATCAAGCAAAATATTTGTTTCTGTGTTCTGTAATTGTTCTTTTTTATCATGAACCAGTATTTTTTTCTATAGAATTTCAATGCTGAAATAATCTATTCTTAAAAATGTTTCCAATCTGGTAGACCAAATAGTTTAGCCACAAAAGAGAGAAAATCAATAAGCAAATTGCAACAATGCAGAAAACGATCAAGCCTCAATGTTTTGCATAGCATACAAATCTCTACAATGGAAGTATTTTCATTGCAAGCATGAGTAATAACAATGTTGAGAATATCTAATTTCAATTGATGTGGATCAGCCAAGGCCAAAAATGACAAACATTCTGAACTAGCAAATACTGCACAAAGGCCATGTAAAAGATGGTAAACTAATAAGTTCTGCATATCAGCAACAGTAGATTGTTTTGTCAAATTATGATCAACAATTGCTCTAAACAACATGTCAAAGGAGAAGGAAGACAGTGCAAAGGTAGTTGGAGTCTCAAAAAAAAACATGGTATGCAAGATTTTCATGACAAAAGAATTATTGGACACAAGAGCAATTTTGGAAGATGATCTGCATAATTAGAAAATGACAAGAATGATGTAACCAGAGAAAAGAATTCTGTTGAAGGATAAGACACATTAAGGAAAAGAACAAATGCAAACCATTGGAAAAAGAGACATTTGTTTGAGGAGGGTCAAGAAATAAAACATGCTCTTAAGAAATAGATGGTTTGCCAATACATATCAAATGTTCTTGAAATTGTGTGAACCAATTGAGACCAAGAATGACCAGAGCATGAGTAGACAAAATAAGAAAAGAAATAACACAAGAAAAGGATGAATGACAATGGAAAGACATAACAAGCAGAAGAATCTGTATATCAGAGGAGGACACAGTTCTAAGAGAATGCAAGGATACTAAGGAGACATAGCTGCAAGCAATGGAGGGATTGAAAATGGCAGAAAATCTATAACCAGCCAAAAAATGCTCATGAAGGAAGAAAAGTATAAAAAATGGGAAAGAGTTTGGAGTATGGAACAAATGTGGAATATGATACTAAAAGAGGCTTACAAAGGAGAAACTGAAACAAGAGAAAATGAAACAATTGACAAGAGAGGGGAAAACTGGATAATCATATCTGAACTGTCAAAAATAGAATATTGGATGCACATGATGAAAGGTAAAACTGTAGATGTCATCCACAGACCATAAAACCCACTACTAAAGTAGTAGGAATCATGTGATTTGGACAAGAACTCACTGATCAATAATCCAAACAAAATATTCAATCATTGAGGCAGTTTTTTGACTCACTTTAATTTACTCTAATTTTCATATCTAGTACTTTGTATGGCCTCCATTTGCCTTTATAACTACTTTAATCCTTCTTCTAAGCATGCTTTTTATAAAGCTTTAGAATACCTCTAGTAGTATTTCATTCCACTCTTTGACTACTCTCTCCCACAACTCATGCACTTGTCACAACCCCTCCTCTCTGGGTCCACCCTGGAACACCTCCAGAACCCCATCCAGGACCCTCTCTCCAACCCTCTCTCTGACCCCACAAACATGCCCCACTATCACGACTACCGACACTGCCATCACACGCATCAAAGGCCGCCATTACCTGGCACCCCTGGCAACTCTGCATCACAGACCCCAGGATCAACCGCTGATGACGCCCAAAGTTTGGTCAATAACAAATGTAGCTTAAGTGTTACCGTACCAAGAGTGTGCGTTGGGCGCGCTATAAGTGTGTTGAGGAGTCCCGGGCAGGTCCCAGAGAACGCGTCTGTGAAAAAGGGTAAAAGTCGGTAACGAAGTCGGCAAGTGTCAAGCGCTAAGGTAAAGCGCCTAAGGAAAATGTGGTAAGTGAACACGGCAAAGGTATGCGGCAAGAGCACGATAAGCTTAGCGAAGTTCTAAGCGTCGA